>JAADYS010000553.1:0-36931 GCA_012931995.1 Fusarium albosuccineum | reverse complement strand
TAGGGGTCTAAAGGAGTAAGGTTAGAATTTAATAGCCTAGATATAACATCTCGGCTTAATACCAACTTTCATTGGCAACACTTCAACTTTGAACACAATAGAGGACTTCCGCGCCACCGTTGTGACCAACTGAGACAAAGCGGTCCAGTGCTCTTGACTACTGGCTGGAGTATCGTAACCCGCTGACCACGCATTTGCCGTGTAACTAGAGCGATTTCAGCTGGTGGGCCTCAAAAATAAAATTACATTTGCACAGCTGGCGAGATGACGAAGAAAAACCTCTCGTGGTGTATAGAGAGAAGAGATGAGCGACTAACTAATTCTACCGATTATTGGCAGGGGTAGAACCGAAACACTTAAAGTACGGGACCTACGGGAGTCATGGAGGTTAGAGCTGCAGGTTGAATCGGTGATAGTTTGACTATGCGCTCGGTACCACCAGCCGACCATCTGCTTTGTGCCTTGTTTGACAAGCCGAATCCTGCCCTCCACTGTCTTCAGCCCACCTGTGGGCCTTCTAATGAGGAAGCTCACTGCCCCTGGAATCGTGATCGCCCTTGGCGGAAACAAAACAAGTAACTATGGCATAAAGATTGTCCCTATAATTACCAGATGGCAAGGAACAATTATCGTGATTCGTCGCAGAACGAGAAGGGCTATCAGTGGGTTGATTTGGCGTCGCAACAGGATTCAACCGTATTCCTCTGCCACATCCTTTCCAGGGCAGCCCATAGCGCGTAGGCGCTGGAACCTGGTGTTTTAGCGGGGGCAAACCGGCTTGTCGCGTGTTTTATGTCCCTAATTTACTACCGTTTCATCATTCTTAGGGGAAACAACGACAGAGGACAGGCATCTGATTCCTCTGCCGTATTTTGTCCAACTATCTGACAAGGCCGATCAATGTCTGCGCCCCAGTACCGACCGATCATTTCTGCCTGGCTGAAGGATCCGGGAATGCCTTCTGTCTCATTTGTTGAACATACGAACAAATTTATCAAGAGCGTAGGCCATCATGTGACCATTTACCAAAATGAATAAATATATAACAGCAACAGAAAGCTGCCTGCTGAAGCCTCGACAAGCAGCTCAACTCAACACACATCACCAAGCATCAATAGCCACCATGAAGTTCTTCATCCTCGCCGCCTCCTTCGCCGCCCTGGTGTCCGCCAACACCAAAAACTTCTCCGGATCATGCTCCAACATCCGCATCTTCAACGGCCGCGACCGGCCCGAGGTGCTCCAAGCAACCTGCAACACCCTTGACGGTTCAACCGCCGAGGCCGAGCTGCAGCTTGTCTTGTGCTTGGGCGCAGTCGACGGCAAGCTTCAGGTATGTTACCAAAGTAATTTCTCGCTGACCTGATGCTAACTCCAATAATAGTACCAGGATCGTGGCTTCTTTATTGAAAGCTGCTCCGATTGTGCGCTATCTGGAGGCACCACCGTGTACACCTGCAACTGCGGAGGTGACACCCTCACCGCGATTGACCTAAGTAAGCCAATACCTGATTCTGTAATTGGGTCGTTCTTTAACTAATGGTTACAACAGACACCGTCGTCGGCAACGAGAACGGCAAGCTTGCTTGCGGACCTCCTTGAGGTAGTGCTAGTGGGTACGACTCCACGTTCTGTATGAGAGATAGGAGAGAATGTCTTCTAAAACATTTCATGTAAATAATTTTATCATGCATGTATAATACATATATATTCATAGGCATCATGGCGACGTTGTTGTTTTTTTGGATGCTGATATTTCCTTATCTTGAGTCGCTAGTGTTGCACGTGTTCCGCATCATCAAAGTTCAGTGGGGCGCGAGACCGGCGAGAAACCCAATCTCAACCTTCTCATCTATACAATGGCCAGTCGCAAGGGTTCCGCCTGTGACGGCTGCCGCCTTCGCAAGGTAAAGTGCCACGGAACATGGCCCTGCACTCAATGCGCACATCTCAATCTCCGATGCAACTTCACGGGTCCAGCAGAGAAGCGCAAACGCCGTGTCCGTGGCGGACTTGTGGCCCAGCTGCGAGAGACGAGCAGCAACAGCGACGCGACACTTCCGCGCGAGATTGAAACGAAATCTACAACAAATTTATCAAGAGACTTCTTTATCAACTTGCTCCCTTAATTTTCTCAATTCGTCTTTCCCTTAAATCCCATCATCTCACCACAAGAGATGCAGGATGCCATCGAAAATATGGACGACAGTGCAGAGGACGCTGCATTAGTCCACGCATTTGGCACCATCACCATCAATCGCACACGCTCATCCTGGGAGGTTCATGGAGAGCTTGCGACACTTATGGCAAATTTGGTTCGTCGCAGCATGAAAGCATACCGAGATGTCGAGCTAGAGTCTGATGGCCTGCAAACCGGCACATTGGGTCCTCTACCCGTCACCATTAAGCGCGTCCTGACGTCCATATTCCTGAGTGTCTGTATACTGACACTCGGGTCCGTCAATCGCAGTTTTGCCATCCTCCGTGAGGGTGTCACCATGTTGCAGACACTGCACTTACATCATCGCCGTCCCGATGGTGGCGATAGCGTTACCAAGTGGCAGAGGCTTTACTGGGAGGCATACATGCACGAGCGACACATGGCTCTCGAGGTCTCATTCTCTGGCACGCTATCCACTCTGAGAACCGGTCTGCCTGATATTGATGAAAGCATCCCGCCTCATATCGATCTCGGCTTTCGTCGCCTGGTCAATCTCTTCCTCATCCTTGACGATACCTTTGTCGCCCATTGGCGCGCGCAACAGGACCCAACGAATGACGCCCAGGAGCTCAAGGCCGAGTGGGTAGAGCAAAAACAGGCCCAACTAGACGAGGACGCAGCGTGCACGGCAAAGGAAGAAGCATGCCTCCTGGACCGGGGATTGAGTGGCCTGAGCGAACTACAGCATATTGACTTGGCCATCACAAGACTCTGGCTGAGAACATTGGTCTGGCAACTGGCACTCTCTGGTGGCCTTCTCTGCTCCGCACCTACACATGAAGGGCTGTCCCTGCGCTTTCCAGTCGTCAGTATCTGCGAAGAGTTGCTCTCTCTGTTCAACCAACTGGAAAGTGTCACCAGCGTCGGGTTTCATGGGATGGGGATGCTCAAGAAGTTGTTTGAGATTACGAGCACCATCGCAGATGTCCTGACACTTCCTCTCAGCCCTGAAGAGGTCCAGCAACAGAACCATGTCTCGCGAGTGCAAGATTTGCTGTTTCTGGTCAAATTTCTCCTTAGTTTCAATGCGATACCCAAGCAACAGCGCGAATACCTTGACGGGAAACTGGAGACACTACGGAATGTGTATACTACGCTTGATTTTATCGACTTGATCACGACCCATGAATCAGCTTCTGAGGCAGACGCCAGGATGAATCCAAATCAGCAATTGTTATCCTAGTTATGATAAATAATTCACCATGTGCATCAGCCACCTGAATACTCAACACTCATCTGGCTAAACTAATCATCCTACCCATTCCACATCTCCAATACCTCCAGTCGAATAAGATGCTCGAACTAAATGACACCTCTTCTCAGTCAATATGTTTAGCGTCCATCTTTCCATCGAGATGGGCATCCAATGGCTCCAACACAACGCTAGAAAACTTGCGAGCACTGACACCCTGTTCAAACAAAATGTTCAGCTCCGCATAGGTCCGGCCCTTCGGCTCAGGGAGGCGGAAATAGGTCCACGTCGCGCAGATCAAACATGAACCTGCCCACAGAAATCCCGTCTTGGCTCCCCAATTCCACGCTGACGGGTTGAGCATGCGCGGCGTTATAACGCTAGTGAAGATGCACACGCAGTTATACAAGTTCCGGGCGAGCACAACCGACTTAGTACGCAAGCGCGTCGAGGACAGCTCGGACACGAGGGAATAGCACACTGGCCCGATGGTGCAGTCGTACACAAAGGTGTGCACCAGAAGCAGACTGCCAATGCCCCATTGAGCTGCAACATTTTCTCGGCCGGCCAGAGCCGTACATCCGATGGCCAGGAGGGCGATGCCTGCGAAAAGCTGACCAGACAGATATAAAGTAGGCCGTGGTCTATCAGATTTACCCAGCGTCGTTCTGCGACTCAAATGGCGACGGCATCGGAGACATTCCTGGCATCACATCCAAACTTGACTACATCGCCAGTTTGGGTGTTGATGTTATCTGGGTTAGTCCCATGTATCAAAGCCCGCAGGTTGATATGGGCTATGACATATCCGATTACGAAGCAGTGCATGAACCATACGGGACTCTAGATGATATGCAGACTCTTATCCGCGAAACCCATTCTCGCGGAATGCGAATCATGATGGACCTTGTGATCAATCACACGTCGGACCAGCACGCGTGGTTCAAAGAGTCTCGGAGCAGTCGCCACAGCTGCAAGAGAGGCTGGTACATCTGGCGACCAGCCAAAAGAGATCCATCTACCGGCGAGCGACTACCTCCCAATAACTGGCGTTGCAGTTTCGGCGGCGGCAGCGCCTGGGAATGGGACGAGGAAACAGAGGAATACTACCTGCACGTCTGGGCCAAGGAACAACCCGACCTCAACTGGGAGAATCCTGAAGCCCGCAACGCTATTTACAAGTCGGCCATGAAATTCTGGCTAGATCGCGGCGTCGACGGCTTCCGAATCGATACCGTCAACATGTACAGCAAACCAGCAGACTTCCCCGACGCCCCGATCCTCGATCCAAAAGCTCCCTTCCAGCCCGCCGCTCCTTTCTACTGCAACGGACCCCGAATGCACGAGTACCTCAGCGAGATGCGTCAGATCCTTGATCACTACAGAGCCATCACAGTGGGCGAGCTTCTCGAGACATACGACAAGGCCAGCGTGCTGCCCTATGTCAGTGCCCAGGCTCGACAACTAGATATGGTGTTTCAGTTTGACGCTGTCGAGGTTGGTTGGGGCCGCACGCACAAGTACAAGACCACGTTCAAGAACTACACGCTTCCCGAGTTCAAAAGAGCCATCGGCAAGATACAAGACCTGATGCAGGGCACTGACGCGTGGACTGCCGCCTTTCTCGAGAATCACGATCTCTCCCGCTCCGTCTCCCGGCTAACAGACGACCGACCAGAATATCGAGCCGCCGGAGCCAAACTGCTAGCTCTATTGCAGTGTTGCCTCAGCGGGACCCTATACGTTTATCAGGGCCAAGAGATCGGTTCAGTCAACGCACCGAAGGAGACCTACCCGCTGGAATATTACGAGGACATCAGTAGCCGCCTCTTCATCCAGATGGTTCGGGATCGTTACGGGGCCGACAACAAGGAAGAGATGGAAAAGGCTTTTACAGCTCTGCAACATCTGGCCCGAGACCACTCACGAATCCCAATGGCATGGAATGGCACAGCCCGTTACGGTGGCTTTTCCGAGGCCGCAGAGAAGGCTGGCACTAATATCTCAGAGCCCTGGATGAAGCCACATCCTCTTACCTCTGAGATCAACGTGGCATCACAACTACATGACCCAAACAGTGCGTTATCTTTCTGGCGTAGGATGCTCCACTTTCGAAAGCAGCACCATGACCTCTTTGTCTACGGAGAGTACCGATGTCTCGACGTGGATAATCCCGACATCTATACATTCATCAAAGAGACGAAGGACAGGAAAGACACAGCCCTCATTGTCCTGAACTTTACATCGCAGGAGAAATACTGGTGCCCTCCTCCACCCGAAGACATAGGGGCCGCATCTGGGCATCTGGTCCGTGTCTTGACCACTCATGGAGGCAAATATCATGATAGCAGCCTAGCACCCTTTGAAGGAAGGGTATACTTTAGTAAATCTAGGTAGAGGAAGTAATCCAAATCCTATCCCACGTTCAATCTTGCACAATACTACCTAAGGATATTGTTCATGCATTTCTTCTACCGAGCACACAATCGGTCTTAGTGTGACGGCTATGAGGAACGCAAAAGATCATTTCCATGTATGAATTAATAGCTGAGTTCAAGGTTTCCGTACCGAGTACACTTGGTCATTCCTTCTCTCAAGATTTCTCGAATCAAACTTTGAGTTTTGACTACTCGACGGTTTGAGGTTGAGCCCCAGAAGCCTACAGAGCCATATCTCTCAACATCTGAAGTTCCCTCACTAGCTCATCCTTAAGAAAAGTAGAACAGCAATTAGAGAAGAAACAAAAGCAAGGGGTTGAATGTGCGGCTTCTTTAGAGATCTAGCCAGGCGTCAAACTCGAGGGCCATCCAAACATCGATATAACCCTCTGGCGCGGTTCCAGCGTGCCACGCATGCGGAGGGTAAGAAACCGTATTGTTTCTTCGGTACACGGCTTGCCCGCTGTCATCCTCGTGCCATATGCGACCATGCTCCTCCAATGGCTTCAAGGGGCAGTGGCCGTAGCCTCTAGGATACCCCTTGGGGCGACACGGGGGGCATGACGTTGAAACAGGAGCCCACATGCCTCCCATTTCGTCTCTGGGGCCATTTGGCGTCCCCTGGGACAGACATGTGTGGAGCTCCTTGAAAGCATTGTCGGAGTGGTCATGTAGTCGCGCATCAACATTGGGGCCTGAAAAGAGAACTTGGTGAGTACATGGTGCGCGCACGGGGACAGGATCTCGTACCAGCTGTCCAGAACTGCATATGCGCAATGTTCTGTTTATCATCGAGGAATCGAAAATGGAACCCGGTCATGTTGTAAAAGTCGACGCCCTTGAAAGCGGCTCCCCAACATAGGTCATCTCCCCGGGTAAACGAAAGATCGGGGAATGTGAGGCCTTGCTCCGAGATATCAAATACGTTCCTCACCGGCACATCGACGGCTTTCTTCCAAGGACCCGGGCTATGGGGCTTCTGGATTGGGGTCAGGCGGAGAATGATGGCGCCCTTCTCGCTGTCGGCTTTCATGACGGTTCGCTTGCCGTCGTGGGCGGAGAGGTCCTCTTTGGCTGGAAATGGTGGTCCACCCAATGGTGCTCTTGTCTCACAGTTGTTGATGACAACTGAGCCGTAGATGGGCTTTATTCCATCTTCCTTTGGTGCGTGTATGGATTCTTTCGGCGGATAAACCTCGACGCTGATGGCGAAGTTGGCCACTTCTATGAGCACTTTTGCTTCGAAATGGGTAACACTGGTAGGCCGTGGAAGATAAACCATGCCTTCATCAGACCACAGTGATCCCGTGATTTGAGGTTTGAAGGAAGGAATTAGGTGGTTCTTGTACAAAGTTACCTTGGGATCGAGTTCTTGATAGTAGTGCTCCACGTTGTAGCTGATGGAAGCAATGTCTGCTGCTCCGCTGCCTGCAAAGTTTCTGTCGCGCCGGCATTAGACATCCAGTTGGAGCTTTGGAGCCATGGTTTTCTCTTACCCTACTGTACATCTCGCTGAGGACCTTGTTGCAATATGCCACTTGGCGAATATCCCCTTGTCTAGGTCGATAGCTTTGTAGCAGATGATGCCCTTGGGTCGTCAGTATCTCACAGGAAACGCTTGTCGTTTTCCTTTAACACACCTTGTTTGGATTTTCCCCCGATTGCAAAGCGTTCTATGGAGGGCGCTTAGCTAAAAGTAGAAAAAGTCCATCAGAATACTGCAACTTACCCCTGTTGGCTTGTCTTCATTGTCTCGGTCAAGCGGGCCGAACAGTGACACCAGAAACTCGTCATCGCCGTCCCCTTGTCACTATTAGCAAAGGGCTCAACCCTTTTCTCAAGTCAGGGAGTAAAGAATACCATCGATATCGGCACAAATGACTTGATGGCCTGGTCCGTCTCCCCAGAGCCGTTTCTGAGCCGGGGTTCCGTAAACATCCAGGACGTGACGCTTCCACAGGTTCCCTTCCAATTCGCGCCCGCTTCTTGTATAAGCGCAGACCTTGGGACCATGAAACGGGTCGATCGAAGCAACGTAAGCAAAAGGGTTGGAACCAATCCTACCAGCATCGGCACTGCCTGAACCCCACATGTCTCCAGCACCAGGCGAGAATGTGTCAGCGCGCTGTCCAATCTTGCGTGGCTCGCCAGTCGTGATGTGCTCTCGCTGCCAACGACCATCTCTGAAGTAGAGCCAGTGAACTCCTTCCATAGAGGCCACAATTAGGCTGTCGAGGCCGGAAGGGCCGTCAAATCTGACCGAGTTAGTTAGTGTCTTGCAGTGTCAACCCCAAACGACTCGCTGGCGCACCGTTTGGCATAGATCTCGTGAACCACTCGAAAGTGTTGATCATCCACAATATCCTTTCGCCACTCGGATCTTTCCCCCAGCCTACTGTTAGCTTCTACTCTGTTCTGGCATGCATCAACTTGAGGCTCATACACTTCTGGTGCGTCCGGTCTGCTTGGCGCTTGAAAACAAATGATCGGGGCTGGAGTATGCTACTACGTTGTCAGAAGTTCTCGCCACCAGGTTTTTCGTGGCCAACAATAACTCGGGGCTTTCTCACCTTATCCTTTGGACCGTGGACCACAGGGGCCGCGATAATCTCTGGGAAGGATCTTGTGCATGATGAGCCTGGGTATGGAAGTATATAACGACAATTCTCAGTGTTTACCTTTGGGTAAAATACCCCGTCACAAGCCGATGCATCGCCGGCCAGCGTCCGATGTAATGCTCTTTCCAGTGTGCATCAGGACCTTTTGAACCGGGGTTTTCAAACCAGACGAGCTTTCCCCCTCTGGGATCGCAGTCAATCATGGTGTTCCCAAACTCGTAACCCACTATAACATCCGAGTACCCGTTGCCCGTGATGTCCAAAGAGGCAGTGGGGACAGGCGTATCAAGGTGGGCCATCTGGTAGCATTTCCAAGCTATTCAAATGAGTACATTCGCCCATATCCTCAGTTTCTAAGGAGGGTGGCTTACGTGGAGTCACGTCGTCAGAATGCTCGTCGAGAGCGTCCACGACGTCGTCTTCGGAAGCGCCTTGGCAAGTCCACGGTCAGCGTTCCCTTCAGCCTACCGCAGTTATAGCACAATATAGACGCCGATCTCACTCACTTTCAGATCCACCACCCTGGGAGCCACAAGCAACGCTGCCACTTGCAAATCGGCCGACATGTACCCATTCCTTCTTAGGTTCACAAGTGGAGCTGGTGCCAGTTCTCAACGGGTTTTCCAGGTACTGGACCTTCCCGGAGTTGAGTCCCGACCTTATACCAGGTTAGCCATATTAAGGGGAACACATAAACGCATCAGTACTTACACGATCAGTCCAGGGGCCTGGTCTCCTTCATGGTATTGGAACTTGTCGATCCAGTATCCATCGTCTCTCTGTCGCTGAATGGTCCCGGTCGTAAACTGAGGTGCTTTAACCATCTTGTTGGAATACAAGGATCACTTGATATGAGTTGGAATCAAATTGATGTGAAGGGTTCTTTGGGGGTGTTGTTGTACTAGAAAGCTCTCGGGTCACTTCGAGAGAAAGTGCTGCGCTTTATACCAGTGATGGATATCGAGGGACACTCACGTCCACAGGTGAACTGGTTTCTGTTAGCGACATCATTCCAACGCTTTGTCGATAATCGACGTCAAACATGACGTAGTGAAAAGCTCGTTCCTGGGCAGCCGTCATTCGACAAGAGAACTCTACTTCAGGATTTCTGACTACATGTTTCTACCAACCTAGCAACCCATTGCTCTGAGAATGGGCTTATATCTTTCATATTGGCATTCTTCACATACCTTCGAGTACAAAAGAGCTTGTGGGCCGATTCACGTTCCTAGAAGGGCCAATACATTGAGTATCACCGAGCACGGGACAACCGTTACTCATGCTTTTAGGTGTTCTTGTTATAGAATAGGTCCCCATAAACTCATTTGAACTTGAAGGGATGCTTGAGACTGTTTCTGTCAGCTGTTTGAGTTTGCACGAGTTTTTCATCCCTCTCAATAGTCTATAGGTATGTGTTCGACTCAAGTGATTGAAGGACCTAGCGTATAATTGCGAATGACCAAAGCCGCAACCTGAGACTAGAGGAATTCGGAGGATACTCCGCACCCGACACAACAGTGAATGGTTGAGGTAAGAGACAAGCGGAGCTCACTGACGTAAATATGGGCTGCCAAGTCCCAAAGTATCGGGTTTCTGAGTTTCAGCTAGCCTCTTCCTTTGCTCAGCCAGCCTCTTTCCATCTTCTGCATCCCTTAAACGTCATTCGGAACAAGAGAGCCGCATTAATTGCGTAAAAGTTCTTAATATGAGCCGATTCTTTCTGCTTCATAGTTTGTAGACAGTGTACATGAACTGATTATTTCACGACTCAACGCCACTGACTTTCGGTAGCCCATTCCACAGTCGTCCTCGTTTGATTGACGAAGACAGAAGCACAGAGAGCCACCCATGATACTGATGCTGATCGCCGTACATTATGCTCGTCGTGGAATGCTTCCTCGCAGGTCCATATCAATTCCCATATCATGTTCTTGACTTGGGCGTTTCGTGATAGTGAAACAATAAACAACGCGTCCATCATGATTGAAGATGTATATATCTACCTTCTGGGATCACCGTTTCTGTCTATTACTACCCTATTAATCTACACTCGAAACTGGTTCTCAACCCTCATCAGACTTCACCGTTTCTTCACCAACAACACCATGGCGAACATCAAGTTTGACTGCGACGTTTTAAGTAAGGCTGGAATTCCATTGTACTATGCAATGCAGCTTCTAATGAATTCAAAGTCATTGGCTCTGGCCCTATTGGTGCTACTTACGCCCGGCAGATCTTAAAGCCTTATGGCGAGAAGGTCAACTTCAATGGTTACCCACCCCGAGTAGTCATGGTGGAGTGCGGCGCCCAGTAAGGAGCCCTCTTTCGCTCAATTTGGTACGATTAGTTTGCATATCTGACGGAATTGGTAGGGAATCCAAAATCCCCGGCGACCACAAGAAGAATGCTGTCTATTATCAAAAAGACATAGACGCATTCGTCCAGTGAGTACTACCCGGGCTCATGTATACCAATTCAGTACTGACTGGTTTCTCTTCAGTGTTATTCACGTGAGAGATACTTTATCCACTGGCTCTTTACAAAGCCTTGACTGTTCTAATGACATCAAATGCATAGGGGAGTCTGCATCCGTCTTCGATCCCAACCCAGACCAACCGGAATCTAACGTTGCCTCCGGTGGCTTGGTCTCCCAGGTAAGACTAATAACTTCAAAGATGATGAGATAGTTACTCACATTTCGTTCAGAAAAGAGCAAACTTTCAACGGCCAGAACAAATATCAAGATGCGTACAGGAACTTGGATGCTAATGCGGTGACTCGCACAGTCGGCGGCATGGCCACCCAGTATGAAACCAGCCAGCATCCACAGACTACGAGTAGGGACTGACAGCCGTAACAGTTGGACATGTGCCACCCCGCGCCAGTATCCAGAGATGGAGCGCAGCAACATCTATGATGATGAAACATGGAATGAACTCTACGACAAGGCCGAAGGGCTGATTGGCACGAGTGAGACTGTCCTCAAGGACTCGGTCCGGCAACGATTGGTCTTGAGGACGCTGCAACGGGTGTTCCCATATCGCGGTGTCAAAGCTCTCCCCCTCGCAGCCAAAAAGGTCGACAAGAAGAACTTGATCACATGGTCTTCTGCTGCAACAGTCTTGGGAGACCTTGCCACGCTCAACACGGACCCCATGAGGCCTGTGTTTACCATCCTGGATCAGCACCTTTGCAAAAAGCTCGTCTTTGCCGAGGACAAAGACGAGCAGGGCAACATGATACCGACCATTCGGCATGCTGTCCTCGAAGCTCTTGCGGAGCCAGGTGGTCAAGACGCGAGGATCATTACTGCCAAGTATTTCATCGTCTGTGGCGGGCCAATCTTGACACCACAGCTCCTTTACAGGTCTGGCTTCAGACCGAAGGAGAAGTGCGACGGAATCCCTCGGCACTTACAGCTCCCGAAGTTGGTATGATCTGACCCTCTGTCCTGGTATCTCCAGGGTGCTAACTTGCATGCCTACATCAGGGTCATAACTTGACAGAGCAGCCCATGTGCTTCTGCCAGGTTGTTCTAAAAGACGAGCTCATTGGGGAGCTTCAAACAGGCGACTGGGGAGCAGAATGCGACGAGTGGCGTCGAAAGCACCCAGAAGACATCTTGAAGATTCCATACGATGATCTGGATCCTCAAGTCACCCTACCTTTCCAACCAAGCAAGCCTTGGCACACTCAGATTCACAGGGATGCCTTTTCATACGGCGCTGTACCACCGGCCATCGACAAGCGTACCATCATCGACCTCCGCTACTTCGGGCTGATGGAACCTCAACCCGCGAATGCCAAAGAGCCAAACCGCCTCGATTTTGAGGATGATGTAACCGACGCATACGGGATGCCGCAACCAACATTCTACTTCAAGTACTCTGATAAAGACAGGTCCAACACGCACACAATGTTTGAGGATATGGAAGATGTGGCCGGCACACTGGGTGGTTATCTCCCGGGTTCTGAGCCACAGTTCCTTGCCCCAGGCCTAGCCCTTCATGTTTGCGGTACTACAGCTACATCAAAGAAGGACTGCAATGCCACTGAGGCAGCAATGAGGGACATATCTTGCTGTAATGAATTTTCCAGAATCTGGGACACAACTAACCTCTACGTCGGTGGACTCAACGTCATTCCCAACCCCAACGCTTCGAATCCTACCTTGACTGCCATGTGCTTTGCAATCAAAGGCGCAGAGGATATCAGAGGGAAGCTCAATATCACTACCGAGTAGTGTGGCTGCGACGAGAGGGCGTGCCCAGAGACGCAGGCAGCGTCGAGGCTTAGGTACTCTTGGTTAACCATGTTCCCCTGAATCAGGTGTGAATTATGCAAGAAAGGAAACATTCACTAGTTTTATTATTAGTAAAGTAATCAATTGTAATTCTTTTATCCAGTAACGCTGAGGATATGTTTATCTATATGTGTTAACAGAAGATTATCCTTCGTCTCGTAATAAACAAGATCGTCTTCGGGAGAGCGAGGTTTTAATTAGCACTGATGACAAATAGCCCAGCACAGGCACTCATAGACCACCATCCACCTCTTTGTCGAACAAGAACTTCAGACGAAGCGACGATAGCAGTTATTACATCAATACTTTCTCACTAAAAACTGATTAGCTGATGCTTAAGGTCGGCGAAACTCCACACAGCTTCAATGCCGCGGCATCATCAGTTGCCCAACAGGGACGGCATTGCCTTTGTCAACCTATCCCACCCAGATGATATCCGACGACACGATATCCAAAAAGGCATTCGTCGCCATGTTATGGCGGATGTTGGGCAATCGCGGCGCAAAAGGCCGCGGCACGTCGTCATTCCTCTCGAGATCATGACACCTCAAGCAGACGGCAATGTTTTCCAGCTTGAGGGGCATCTTGTGGATGGCCAGAGACTTGACGCGCCTAAAACTCAACCTCCTTATCCCCTGTTCCAGCTAAATCGGGTCGGAATACTCGGAGTTGCACTCGATGATCGTACTCTGCAAATTGTCCACTTTAGTAAGACTACCCAAGAAAACGAGGTTTCGATACAGGTCTGTTGACACGCCCTACTTTTATAGTCGCGGCGGAATCAGAGTACATAAACCAGCCCTTCCACACAATATGGGTCCGTATGGGCTTCTCTGATCCCACTGCCTTGCACCTTTCAATGGCCACTACGCTACTCCTTTGGAATCGCAAGAACAACGTCCCTATGCTCAGAGTTACCGACAACATGCAGGCTGTGAGATATTACTCCAAGGCCGTCAAGGATTTGTCGACCCGCTTAAGCGATCCCTTTGACCGCACGAGTGCTGGAGTTGTAGCAAGCATCATCGGGTGTCTTTGTCATGATGTCAGTGACATTCATTCTGTCCGTATTTGTTTATACTCACCACACGAGATAGGTACATGTCGGTGACTGGGAGCGCTGGTCGGCTCATATCGATGGGCTCTATCAAGTATCCAAACTCCGCGGTGGCATAGATGGGATGGATAACCATATCCCGACAATAGCTTCCTGGTGGGTTTATGCCAGCATCCGGAGAAGTGACCCAGACAATAATAACATCGACAGGCTGGATCTCGTTGGCAGTGCGGCCCTCGATACGACGCCGCGATTCCCTGCCCCCATCGTGTTTCCCACAGCAAACAAATCAGCCAAAGAAACGCTGCCTGCTTTACGATTTCTTGTAAGCTATATGAAACTGGCATCTCCACAACTCGCACCCATATCAGAAGCTTTGTGCATGATGTCCTCGGTAGCGCAAAAAGTAAATTCCAACAGCCACAATCCGGACTTTTGGAAAGACGGGGTGGGTGCTATTAATCTTCTCGGCCCAGTGACCCATCATCTGCTCTCTGTCTGTCGTGTTTACCAGGTTGACATTGAGGCCTCTGAGGTTCTCATCCTTGGTGAGATGATCAGACTGACATGCTTGATGCTCCTTTCCCGCCTCAAGGGCATGTTCTCTTTGAACGCGTTGGACATGGCTCCGCTTTGGGCGAATTTCATGACTAAATTGCCTCTGCCTGTCACGGATAAAGTAACTACTCATCTGAACGACCTTGAACTCTGGGCACTGGTGACTTGTGCACTTGTTCAGCCTGGCGATGGCATGGAAGAATTGTTATCACACATTGAGGCCGCCATGAGGACCAGAGGCATCACGGATATGCATGGGGCTATTGATCTGGCCAAGGCACTGATTTGGATTGATGCAATTGAGGGGCAAGGAGAGGTTCTGTTGGCGGGCAAGATGGATTCTACAGAATGCAAGCGTATGTAAGGCATGGTACTTGATGATTTGCAGGCATTGGGTCGATTTGAAGTGCACATGTTGTGTGGACCTGGCAATTACTGCCACATAGCTAAGAGTACAAAGGCTTACCACTTTACTTCATTACTTTACTTTCGTTTAAGTTTTCGTGCCGCAGACAGAGATGTCAGCAGCCACACCAAAGAACACAGTTTGTACACAACAACAACAACATCCAATCTCAACAGACCCAATACTGCATAACACCAAACCTTATAATTCTTCAACGNNGGTGTTCGAAGTATTTTAATTCTTCAACGCAAGATGACACTTACATCGAAGAGGCCACTTTCCCTCTCAAGAGAGGATAAAAAGGCTGCCTTCTTCCTCAGATCCTTGCCGCCAACTTCAACCTTGCAACCACACTGCCTTCAATCTCAAGTCGACTATGACAACACGCACGAGGCTTGTGATCAACCCCGACAACCCGTATAACGATTGATACGGGACGGAAGGTCTCATCGTTAGCGCCACCAAGAGAGCCCTAGCTTCTTCGTGATCGGCCGTAGAATCTCAGTCTCGGCGGCGCTGACGATGAGACTTTCCGTCTCGTACCAATCGTTATACGGGTTGTCAGGCTTGATCGCAAGCCTCGCAGTCGTTGTGGATGGCGAAGTCATCTTGTAGAGTACAAAGGTAATAAACAGAACTTGACTTGAATCGATATATAGCCAGGTCTTCTGGGCTAGCGTAGGCCAACAGCCTATAAATAATCAACTTAATATAGAAAACAAAGCCGGGAAAAGACTGGACATATAGTGAATAAAACAACACTAGGCAAGTATTTTTACTAAATGAAGGCGGCACAAAAAATACGTTCCGTCTGTTCCGAGACCTGCCACAGATGGCAACTCATCAGTTCCGGGACGAGACTGAGCGCCTGCCAGCCTCAGCATCGGTTCTCTCGGGGATAACCTGACGCGCAGCACGAATCTGTGCCAGCACAGCTGCAGCTTCAGCGGCATACTTGCACTTTGAGCGGATCGACTCTCCGTACTTGTAAAACAGGAAGGGAAAAGGCAAGCACGCCAGCGCCAGGAAAGCTGGCACAGAAGAAGCCCAGTGGATGCCGAGGTTCTCGTACATCTGGGTTGTGAACAATGGGAATGCGGCGCCAAACAGAGAGCGGATGATGGTGTTGGCGGCTAAGACTGACGCAGCGTAGATGACGTACGAGTCGATGAGGTAGTTGACAATGCCGATGAAAACAAGAACCATGCCCGCGGCAAAGAAGCCAGATGCAATGATCGAAACAATCCAGTGGAATCCCAGACCATTGGTCCACGCGAACCAAAAGAGTCCAACCGTGACAAATACAGATCCAACGATGGCTGCTGGAAGTCGGGCTTCAGGGGGAGCAGCGCCGCCTTTTGCAACAACTATTCTAGCATATTGTCTGTTGTCGTAGGCAGCCACATATAGTATCGAAAAAGACATACCGACGGCGGTTCCGATAAAGGCCAGTCCGGAAACGCCCACCGACCAACCCCTCTGTAACTGGTAGACGATAGGAAAGGCGGCAAAGAACAAGTATAGAGTCCCGTATATGACAGACAGGTAAAGCGTCATGAACAAGACGATGGGCTCGCGGAAGAGGAGAACCCATGGTCTCAGAAGCGCACGCTTGAGAGTCTGACCGACCGAATGTCTCTTCTGGCTCGCGTCGACTGAGGATATGTAGACCTTGCCCGTCATCTTTGACAGTTTGGCTGCTCGCCATCGGAGAAGGACTGGGGCATAGGTCTCTGGCACCAAGAGACCACAGACTATCAAGGAAACCCCGGTAAAGATGGCCATCAGTCCTTGGATCCATCGCCACCCACCAGCAGCACCCAGGAACCCTCCCGCGATGGGACCTAATTCATAGTCAGAGGATAACCTACACCAAGGAAGAATGTGGGCAAAATACCGAGAGCGGGACCCAAGAACGGCGCGGCGCCAAAGAAGGTCATAGCCAGACCTCGCTGCGACGCAGGGAATATATCGGCAAGCACAGCGTTTGAGTTGGTATACTGCGCAGCTCCAAAGACAGCAGCAAAGAACCGGAGTATAATCAGAGTCTCTATGTTCTGCGAAGCCGCCGCCCCCGCGTTGAAGGCAACGTGGGCAGTCATGGTGGTGATGAATAAATACTGGCGACCATACTCCTCGGACAGAGGTGCCCAGAAGACAGGACCAACCGCCAGGCCTAGTACAAACAGCGATAGACCGATGATTGCGACCTCGCTAGATACGTCGAATGTTTTCATAATGTCCTCTATCCCGCTAGAGTACGCCGTGCTTGCAAAAGCAACGGCTAGAGAGGCGATGGCCAGGACAAAAGTTATGGTCCATTTCTTCCACTGGGGGAATTCCATTGGGTTATAAGGGTCTTCCGAGAGGAACTCGACGAGGAATGGCGACTCGGCTGTTCCCTCTCCTCGGTATGGATGTTGGAGAACATTGTGCGAGATGCCAACATGGCCCAAGACCAGGCGGAAGTGTCCGACGCTTGAGGTATGAGATTCGGGACCGGTCCGCGCGTTCACAGTCGTCGCCGATCGAGCAAGAGGAGAGTTAGAAGATGACATGTTGACAGTGGCTCGGGGTGGTTTTATGACGGGCTATAGAAGAGCTCAGTATAGAGCAGCTTGCACATAAGAATTGGAGTGCTGGACAATCGAGACAACATATGACAACGCTGATGAGGGGAGAATGTTTATACTCGAGAACGAGTCTTTCGAAGAGGATTTTGCTTTGTAATTTAATTCACTCCATTGAACGATTCTCTGGCCCTTTCACAGGGGATAGGCAATACCGAACCCTGTTCACGCTTGTTGCTAGTGAAGCATCACGATGGAGCTAATGCAGGCAGGGATCTCTGGTTTCCATATTCGGCCTCAAACACCCCTGTAGCGTCCACTTCCCCAGAGTCTGTGACGTTGTAACAATTAGGGAGAATATGCCATTGATGCATCCATGGATTTCTTCTTCCTACTTTAGGTCTGAGTCTCCTGCCGGGCTGCCGAGGCCAAGTAGAGGCCACCTTGCTTAGAAATGAGATTGTGAGTGCAGTTGAAGTCAAAGAGATGGCCCACCCGGTCAAGTGTTTGACAAAGTTAGATTATGACTGATAGCCGGCATTGCTTAATGTCTTCAGTACGTCCATCCTCACCCAGTATGTAACTAGTTAGTCCAGCTGGCTTCCGATTCAAATTCCATAAGGCTTGAGGCTATTCACACAATCCACAATAGTCGTCTCAAACTCCCTCCACTCAATCCCCAAAAACCCCTTCGTCTCCGAATTGTCAACCCTATACACCTGATTGGCAGGTGCGAGGCCACCTCCGGGAACATCCGGACCAGGCAGCTTCTCCCTCAGCTCAGGGAAATGCTTCCACACAATATCCGCAATCATTCTATTGCCAAACCGCCCACCAAGAGGCATTAATCTCCTACCCCCAGCTTCAGGCTTCTCCATGCCGAGAATGTGCGTCAGAGCAAGGTCTCGAACATCGATCCAGTAGACAGCCGCGAGGTAGGCATCTGGGATGGCTTCTTTCCACTTTCCTTGGACTAGGTCAACCATGCGCGAGTTGGAAGTGTTGACCTTGTCCAGGGACGGGAGCTGGTGCTTGATTGGGCCAAGAACTAAGGATGGACAGACAGTGACGAGATCAAATGACGTCTTGTTCGAGGCGACAAAGTCCCAGGCGGCTCGTTCGGCAAACTTCTTGCTCACACGGTATGCTGTGGCTCTGCTGTTGTTGATTTGGTCCATCGTGACAGGGTTCCAGTCCTTTTCGGTGAAGACAGTCGAGGGGTCTTCGAGGCGATCTTCGTCCAGGACAGAGGCGAAGGAAGATGTCATGACGATGCGCTTGACGGTTGGGGCATAGCGATGGATAGCCTCAAAGAGCCAGGTCGTACCATAGACAGCAGGGTCAACCAGTTCCTTCTTGGCATCAACTTAGAGGCGTTAGTCTCTTGTCGCTTAAAAGTTCCTCAAAGCTGAGTAGATGAACTTGCCGAAATCATAAAAGAATGGCGACGCAATGTGCAATACCGCCTCAAGGCCCTCGATCTGTGCCGCCTCGTCAAAGGCACCCTTGACCACCATGTCGGGCACAATCACAAAATCGAGGTCGTCTTTCCCTACGTCCTTGTGGGCGTCGCGAACAACTTGCTCTTCTTCCTTTGACCGAACCGTGGTGACGACTTTGTGACCGCGCTCAAGGAGCTGGTTGATGATGTGGGCTAGATACAAAGGTTCGTTAGTGACTGACCTTGGCGTACACTAGATAAAAGTTATAGTGTCTTACTGGCGACAAAGCCGGCACCACCTAGTGTCCCGTTAGTAGCTGTATGCCTGTATGTGTTGAGGATGACTGTAACCTGTGAGAAGGACCTTGGTCATTGCACTAATTTGGAGCCGTCGCTATTCTCAAGGCTTGAATCGAGTCGTAGATTTCGAGTCCTGACAAAGTAAAAAAGAGAAATGGTTTTGCTGGCTTGGGATATCAAGTAGTAGTAGTTCGAGTCTTCTGATTCTGACGCTCCCCGCAGTATCGCATCGAGTGGTACGCCCGGAACCCCAATCCGACGTCTCACCTAGGCCTTCCTACGGAATCTCAATCCGCACCCGGAAGCCCATCCCGCGGCTGCACTGCAACGTTGATCTGTCCAACAAGCAGATACGGAGATGCTTGTGCCACTGTGGAGGAGGTGGCTAAGTTGCCAGGTTGGGACTAGCCTCGTCATATGCCACCTGCAGGGCGTGCGCCTTCTTGCGACTGCGGTGGCTCTATGTCTTTTGAAACAACCAATCATATCAACAGGGCTACTTAGAACTATTATGAATATGGCTGTAGTTTAACTTCAACTTTCGTATTCTTGTCAAGGAAAAGTCTTTAAAAAGTCTCTTTGGCCAGCTGATCTCTCTTCTCTTTTGTTCTCATGCTTGAAACGATTAAAATTCATCCTTATAAAAACACTCTTTCCAGAGACAGAGAAGCCGGCCACAACATCAAGGAACACAGAGTTTTCAACATCAGCAGACTTCCACATCATGTCTACAGAATCAAAACACCCAGGAGAGCTATCTCTCTCCAAACTCCTCACCACACTCACGACAAAACTACACCCAACAACCTATGTATTTGCCGTCATCAAGGACGAATCCAAGCTGCCGCCTTTCTCCGAAGTGGACATGTTATTCCGCGAGGCCAACTCAGAAGGCGTCACCGCCATCGCATCTCGCGAGTATGCTGAGGCCCACGGCATAGAATATTCCTTCCCCTGTAGGAAGATTACGCTCGACGTCACGTCCAGCCTCGAAGCCGTTGGGTTCATTGCTGTTGTGGCTACGCGACTTGCTGCAGGCGGTATGGGTGTGAATCCTGTGAGCGGCTTCTACCATGATCACCTCTATGTGCCGGATGGAAGGGAGGAGGATGCGATTAGGATAATAGCCGAGTTGGCTGCAGAGAAGAAGGAGGAAGCTGGAATTAATTAGGGTTGAACAAGACATGACTCGACCACCTTGCCCTCTCAGATTGTTCAAGTTTCTTTACAATGTCTTTCATAAACTACAACTTAGAATTAGTACACTTAGCATATGCCACTATGTAGACAATAGATATCCTACTAACCAGTGGGGGTTTAAAACACTGCATCCTACAAGCACCATTCCTTAGCTGTGGTCAGTCCTCAAACGTAAACCTGTAAAGTTAGCCTTCCAGGTTCCCATTAAAATCCGCCAGGCAATCTTGATTTGCTTCCAAGAACTTCGACCTCCTCCTCGCCTCACGCCTACGAAGATAATTAGGCAGCCCTTGCCATTATCAAATAGTCATATTGTTCCTACCCCGAAGCGATGATATATCCTTAGTAGCATCTCTTAGCCCTCTCCTGGGCCATTGATGTCGTTTTACCAAAGTCATCAAGTGTTTGCACCGAGCTTTGGATAGATAGGCCGGCTCGCACCTGCCGGCAGCCGGCAACCACTGCCAAATCCAGATTCCAACAAACTGCGTAATGATTTCTCAATAGGTAGCTAATCTCCAGGGAAACAGGGGCTTCTCTTGGTTTTTGCTCCTCTTCATATACCTTTCGTTCCCACAACAACACCTGCGAAGCCACGAAAGTACGCAACACCATGCCGTCAAAGATCGACGAAATTGCCGAGATCATACGGGCGTGCTCCCACGACCGAGTTATGCTGTCATCGCTCATGAGATACTTGACATCCCAGCCCGAGCATGAGCCGCCCGCTGATCTGGTCCCCTCGGACGAGTACCACGAGCGCCTTGAAGTCCTCGGCCAGATCCTTCGCGACCAGAGAGCACTCCGTGACCTTCCGGCCCTGGAGTTTACTGCGTTGCAGTTCCCCGTTCTCATCACACTACCGGTATCACGCCTGAAGGATCTCGCCAAAAATCCCATGGGCATGCGTGACAATCTGGAAAAGCTGGCCCCCCTCTTCCACGACTGTCAGTATCCCTGTGTCCCCGAGTATGCATAGCACATTTAGCTAACATACCTAGTCTTGCTCTTCGAGCCAGACAACTGTCGAGGAGTCTATCCCCACAGACAACAGAGCTCAGAATGCCTGCAGAGAGAGCGTCACAGGTGCCCAATCTCAGGGCTAGGCTGGCCAGAAGTGTACCGCATCATGCGCTTTTCAAAAAAGCCCCCACGAAGCGACCTGGTCGGGACCAGCCTACTGACCAAGCCGTTGGTGTCTTTCTTTGACGTTGATCTGGAGCAGGCGGCTGCCGCCGAGTCTCTGTTTGGGGAGATGCGCACGACGGAGCTGACTTGGAACATGATGGCATTGACTCCATCCCTTCACAATTGGATAAAGCATGGCTGCTTCGCTTTCAAGTATCTGCGCTCCGAACCCGTCATCGGCTCCTACCCTCCCGACGCCGAGGTTCGACTCCAAGCTCACTGGATGCCTCGAAGCACATCTTCAGATCCCGCACGTTTCGTCAACATTCAAGACCAGCAGGATCCAGAGAAGCGTCTTCTGGCCACACTCAACCACTCCTACAACCTACACGCGACGCCACGCTGTGATCCACATTGCCGTTACTGCACCGAAAACACAGGTGTCGCCTTCTGGAACAGCGAGACGAACCACCCGATCCAATCCGGAGATATTTTTACAGTCAGACGAGCACCGGACAAGGTGCCGTACTTCAAGGCTATGGTTGACCTGCAATACGCCATGATTCGCGCGGCCGCCATGTCTGGCGCCCAAGCATCTGAATGGACCTGGGAATGATGGCGACGAACCTTCATGTTCGGGGGGAGAGGAAACAGAGTTCCGCCTAGAAGCAAGGCGAGATTATGGGGGTGGACCTACCGCAAACGTCCCTGTAAATGTCAGCACCCTCAACCCGGCCGGAGGACAGACAAAGCAGCATAGAAGGGTCTTGAGCAAAAGGACAAGATTCACTTCACGTAGATACACTGGCAATGTTGTTCTGTAACTTCATGAAATCATATTCAGTCTGTTCCTGATATTTACACATTATTCTCATATACACTTTCGCTCTCCGAGCCACCACATGCTCAACCTCAAATCTTCCTTGGTATAAAACGGTTTACGAATGCATTCTCCGACTCCCGACGACACCAACACCCCAGCTTTTCTCTTAGACGGCAGAGTCCTTGTGCCCAGCATTGGAAACAGTGTTCTTCTCAATGAACTCGCCAGCGCCAACAGTCTCGGCAAAGGTGGTGTGAGGCTTCCACTTGGCACTGGTGCGGGGAGTGGTCTCCTCCATCATCTTGTCAACCTGCTCAAGAGACAGGCCCTTGGTCTCGGGAACCAGGAAGTACGAGTAGACAAAGGCGGAGGTGCAGAGACCTCCCCAGATGAAGAAGACGGACGACTTCAGGTTGCCTCGGTTCTCGCCGACCATGTAAGGAGTGATGACAGCGATGATGGTGTTCCACAGCCAGTTGGAGGCAGTCGAGAGACCAACACCACGAGATCGGATGGGGAGAGGGAAGATCTCGCCAATGACGATCCAGGCACCGGGACCCCAGGTCGAGGCAAAGAAGAAGATGAAGATGGCGATGAAGGCGATCTGGGCGTTGACAGCGCTGATGTTGTTGGCGATGTTGGCGTCGGGGTCCTCAGGGTCGGGGTGGGTGTGGTTGAAGCCGACGGTGACACCAATGATGGCGACGAGGAACTGGCAGATAAGCATACCCAGAGCACCCAGGATGAGGATGGTTCGGCGACCGAAGCGCTCGACGGTCCAGAAGGACAGAGGGGTCGAGCAGACGTTGACGAGGGTGAAGATGAGAGAGATGAGGAAGACGTTGTCAATGGCGCCGGTAGACTGGAGGAAGGGAGTGGAGTAGTAGAAGATGAAGTTGACACCAGTCCTAGATACTTGTTAGACTCGGATCATGTTGGTTTTTTGTAGGGAAACTCACCATTGCTGCATCATCTGAAGAGAGGTACCGAGGATCGTTCGGCGCAGGTTAGAGTTGCCATCCCAGAGGCTGCCCTTGAAGCACTGAGCCCAGCTGCCGATGAAGCTGGTGGAGGGGATGATGGCGCGCTCGTACTCCTCGTTGGCGATAATCTCAGCCAGCTCGGTCTGGACATACTTGGAGTCCTTGGGCTGGCCACGAACACGGGCGAGGGCGTCCTGAGCAGCCTCGATCTTGCCGCGCTTGACAAAGTATCGGGGAGAGTCGGGGAGGAAGAGAAGACCACCGCCAAGGATGACGGCCCAGGGGAACTGGATGGCGATGGGAATGCGGTAGGACGAGGGAGAGTAGAAGTCCTCAGTTCCGTAGACAATGCAGGCGGCGAGCAGCAGACCAATGGTGATGCAGAATTGGTAACCAGCGACGAGGGCACCACGGACCTTGCGAGGGCACTGAGGATATTGAGTTAGTAGGGGTAGAAGACGGGGGCTGTGTGGCAGCAACTTACAATCTCGGACATGTACAGAATGACGATGGCAGACTCGAAACCGACACCGATACCAGCAATCAGACGGCCAGCAACGATGCAGGCAAGGGGGTCGCCATGGCCAGTAATCATCTGGATAATGACACCGATGCAGTAGATGATACAACCATTAATGACAGTCCACTTGCGGCCGATACGGTCGGCAACATCACCAGCGATGATAGCGCCGAAGAAGGTACCGCAGGAGAGAATAGAGACGATCAGAGACTGGTGGCTTTCCTTGAGCTTGTCGGCGCCGAGGCCCTCGACCTCATGGATGAAGTACTTGGAACCGTTGACACCGTTGATGTATCCAGAGTCGTATCCGAAGAAGATACCACCGAAGGAGGCGAAGGCGCACAGAAGGTAGGCCTTCCAGGTGATGGGGGCCTCGATGTCATCGACGTTGTCGGCAGTCTGGAGCGCGACAGATCCCTTGCGACCGGGCTGGTCGACATGAGTTTCGGAGACGCCCATGGCGAAGAGCTGCTGCGGTTGGTGATCGCAGGCGGTTAGGTGTTGTTGTTGTTGTGTTGTTGAAGTGCGTTCAGCACGGGAGCAATGTTTTTGATGTCTCTGCCTGCGGTGGGTGAATCACAGACGAGACATAGGCAGTGATTAAAAGACAAAGTCTTCAGAGGCGGGGGGGAGAGACTCTTGAAGAGTGGAGGAGGGGATTGTAGAAGATGTGAGTGAGACAGGGTGATGAGCAGAGCAAGACAAGTTCCACGAAGAAGGGGCGAAGGTGGTCTTTTTAATCTCAACGAGACGAGACCGAGATGGTAGGTTGCTCCTGCTGCAACCCTGGGCCTGGGTTTGCACTTGCAGATGCAGCAGCTGAGCGGGTGGAGGGGGAAGGATGAGGTGGCCCATGCTCCGTCTCGGCCGCTCCTGCCAGCGCCAATGCCAGTGTCAGTCAAGCCAAGCCGAGAGGTAAGGTGAGGTGCTTGCGCTTGCCAACCCATGATACACTCGTCTAGGTGCGGTCGTCCACGAGCTCGGGTTGCAAGAGCGGGTACGTACTCCTGGCCTCGGAGCACCCATGGGGGCCCATGGGGCATGGGATTATGGAGCATGGGGCAGCGAGTGGAGGGGCAATAGGATCAGAACATAAGGTACATTCAGACATGGCATTTCTCGGGGACGTCCTATCACTGTGTCGACGCCTCTACAGCTGCGGCCTTACATGTTTTGTGTAAAAGCATGACCGCGGCGATGGCCGCAGCCGACGACGCCGGGGCGTGAGCGCAGCAAAAGCATTATACGCGGGTGTGGTGAAAGAAGCAACAAGCAGAATCCCCAAGCTTGCTCCGTCAATCAATCAACAATGAATCCATCAAACCGTCAAACCCGATCCGGCGCGGAACAAGATTCCAGGATCGGCAGGCGGGCGCCGCCGCCGACTCGATCCATTGGATGCTTTTGTCAAAGATTGGACGTTTGTCGCCAGTGATTGGATGCTTGCGGGCTCAAGCTCCCAGGAGAACAGACCAGACGCGAGAGATCTCGTGCGCGTGTGGCTCGTGTGCTGTGCTGTCTCGGCCTCGGTCTGGCTGAGACCCAGGGCTATTGAAGATGTCTCTTACCAGAATAGACACGATAGCTTCTCCCGTAGTCTTCGGAGCACCGTCAGTCCCATGCCCAGGAAAAAATTGCCGTTCCACGCGCCCAGCGTCTGGGGAACTCGCGTGGGGATTTGCGGGCCCCGGCGCCAAGGGGGCTACGAGGTAAGGCCGATGATAGTGGAGGGACGGTTGGCCCACAACCGTTGTGCCGGCCCAGATGGCCCAGAGAAGCGCCGAGTACGGCCGGCCGTTATTTACCCATGACCTACGGGGGGCTTCCATCATGAGTTCTAGAGCCCGGAGCGCCCAGAGACACGGCACGGGAGGCGAGGGACGGCCGAACCAGCTGCACGGTAAACAGTTTCATCAATATCTGGCACTGATCGATTGATTGATTGTGTTGTAGATTGGTGATGAATCTTGAACCCTCAATTCGCTTAATCTCGCCCATGCAGATTCAACGGCGCCATATCGACAATTCTGCAGCTTATGCCGCTGATCATGATCCCGCCCAAGGGTATCCCATACCACGCCCTGTAAGCAACCACACCTCCCCCGGCGGCCAGCGTCCGCGCAGCCAGTCGCCAGCCAGAGCCGGGCATCCCAGGGGGGGCAGCCCAGGCCGCGGGGAAAAGGCGACACCCCTTCAAAGGGTCCAAATGGGTGAATTTTCGGTCGTACTCGATGCGCTACTCCCCTGGCCCTCCGACTGCATGGCATGGTTGTAATTGACCGAGCTGGCCACCGCACCGCCTGCGGAGATGGAGAAAGAGAGATCCCATCCACTCCTCGTCCCCCCTCCACCTGAGGATATCTCAGCTTCCGGGGAATGAACTTTGGGGTAAAGTCCTGTTCTGGGGATGAGGCAGAGCTGTGCCTCTGGTCAACACCAACTCGGCCAGGCGCCCCGGAGCTGCTGGTAAAGTGCCTCCGAGTCGGCCACCGAGATCACGGAATAGCGGCATGCATGCCCCAGACTCCTTCTCCGGATTTGGCCATTTCTAATCGTCTGGAAGCTGCGGGGAGATGAATGAGCCCGAGAGGGAGCCTGTCCGGCCGGTGGAGGAGGGTTGTTGAGCAGGATGAGCTGATGGGTCCCAAGGTGAACCGAAGCAGCAATTCCAAGCACCGCGCGCCTCTGAAGCTCGCGACAGCCACATCGTCACGAGAACCGTGAATCGTCCTGTCATGCATAGTTCCGGGCCGAAACGTCAGGGCCCCCTAGAAAAAAGCCAGAGGGTGAGTGAGGGCGCAGGCTTGGGCCCAAGCTGGCCGATCCGACGACATGATTTGATGATACGTTTTGAGGACGCCAGGATCGAGCCGCGAATGGGTGCCGACAGCAAGGCCAATTACAGCCCCCAAGGATCTGAAATGTTAACTGAGGTACCTCACCTCACACAGCGGGGCAAGTAGCTTTACCTAAACCCTCGCCAGTTACTTATCCAATCTTAAGTGTCTATACCTGTGACTTATCAAATCTAGCCAATCAAAGGTAGGAAGGGACAAAGAGAGGACCCGATTTTTAACATTTGTAATCCTTGCGGCCTGTAATTAGCCAACGTAACTGGTGTTAAACTGCGACTGTAGCTACCCAACCTGAAGCAGCACACCAGTTGCATCCATCCGTTTCCAATTCGCAGTCCTCCTTGTTGTCATGTGAGAAGAGTGTAACCAGCGACAACAGAAAGAGTCACAGATGAAGCAAGTAAGCGACGGCAACTGTAGAGATTTCCCGTCTGTAATGTTGCACACGCCACGGTTTCTATTTCCTTGCCTCCCTCCTTCCTTTTCTTGAATGTTTCATTTCCAATCCAAAAATAACAACTTGAAAGTAAAAGAAAATTCGGTCCCGATAGGCGGGTACCCGACCACAAGCTGTTTACCAAAGGTCGCACGTTCTGCTCTTGCATCCCGAGATTGCCCATTCGTCCTGGTTCGCTTGCTTGCCTACCTGTCAGCAAACGAGTCTGGCCTCCGGGGCGGTATCCAGTTTATTGAGTCAGGAAGCTGGGGTCACGAGGTCTGGAGAAAAAAACACGGGGGAATAGAGTAATGGACAAAGTTAAGCATGCCTCGATGCTTGAGATCTCGCACCTCTCCCTCGCTCTCACCACTCCCCTTACCTTACCCTGCAAGCCCCTCCTGGGCCCGGTGGCGCCCATTCCCGGGGTCCCCCAAATCTCGAACTCTTTTTTAATTTTTTTTCCCTTGTATTCTGGGTCTCTGACACGATGGCTTCAGAAAGAGTCCGGCCGAAGCCCCACCCGCCGCGTGCCCATTCATTACACTCGTGACAGACAAGAAGAAAAAAAGAAGGGGAGTATTGCTCGGCCGAGAACCGCCTGGGCAGGTTTTACTAAGCTTTTGCCCAAGATTTTGACTTGTATGACAGGGCCAAGGAAGCATCTACTTTCGGTCCCTTGCCCAAAAGACGGCCATTGTCCGGGTCGCCGGCGTCAGCGATCGGAGGCGTTCTCTATTCCCGGCGCCTCGTCCATGGCGCGCCCTCAGCCGCCCATTCCATTCTGTGTCGTCGTCCCATCTCTCATTCTCCTGTTGCTCTCCTGCTCCGTGATCTCGCCTCTCTGCCAATGCCGAGCAGCTGGCCGAACGGTGGGTCTGTCCCGACAAACTGGATTTTCGTCCCCTTTGCCGTATAAGCGGCCCCTTGTTCTTTGTCCGCCTTGCGACCAGCTCATAATATCATGTGCGTCCCTCGGCGAGGTCATCACCAAGACAGGAGGGAGGGCCAGCCCAATTTGGCCATCGTCGTTTTGTGGCTTGCGCCCAAACCCACCATCCCCGCAACTGGGCCGGACCAAGCAAATCCTCACAGCAACGTTGAATTCTCTGGTAGGGCATGCCAAGAGACGTCGTCTCAGACATTCTGTAAGCAGTGACTTCACCATGTCTTCACTTGTTGAAACCGCTCCATTTGGACCATAGCCTTTCAGCCATTGTTTCGATGCCAAAGTCATTCTCGTCCACCCCAACCCAATACTGTAGGTGCCATGATCCGAGGATCGTCGTCAATTGATCATCTGTACTCGCTTCCGCCGACTAATCAGAGCGCTGCGTCTGAGAACATCGCGTTTACCCTCCTCCTCCCTGCGTTTAGCTTTGCTCCGGTGATTCATTCATTCATTCCGTGCTTCTTCCGCTCCCGTGAAACTTGGGATCGCTGAAGACACATCGATGATCGTTGCCTTGACAGTACTAGATGGGCGGATGAAGGCTAATAGTGGGACTAGAATACGAGTTTTCTGACTTTTTTTGTGAGACTGTCTCTGTTGTGTCTGTGGCACACAAGCCTGTAGATTGGTGGTTTAGACATCAGATGTGGCCGAGGAGATACATCATGTTACCAAATCTGGATCACCGGCTGTAACCATCCAGATTTCTCACCAAAATCATCACTGTCTCAGAAGATTTGTTATTTTTGCAACAATAGCGCTTCAAGACAACAGAAAGGGATACTTGCTGCTAAAAGGAGTCATCCCCTTTAACATTTGATGATTGCCAGTATTGCTACCCTATATTACTACGGGCTTACGCCAGGATCATTCCACACAGGCTCTGTAACAGGCAAGTCGGGGTAAGCAAGCTGACTACACCCGTAGCAAAACTGTAGATAGTCCGTATGTAGTAAATGTCTCAATATGTTCAAGTTACACAGTTACACAAGGCATCATGCAGAGAACAAGCCTCATTGTGGGCGCCCTTCTCGTCGCCTTCTGGGCCATCTGGACCGCCACCCGTCCCTCAACACCATCAGAGGAGGTACCACTGAGTCTCGGCCGCAGAAACGTCGTCCTCTTTGTCACGACTGCAGCAAACGGCCTCGCCAATGTGCACCTGGCAACCAGCCACACTCTCCTCTCGCAACACCCGTCGCTAGAGGTTCACTACGCGTCCTTTGCAAAACTTAAACCCGATGTCGACCGCGCCGGCGAGTCCATCATCTGGCATGAGCTGCCTCCACCAGATATCCTGGCCACGATAGATCGCGCGTTCGGAAGTGTCGCCGGGCTTGCGGCCCCGCCCGGGTTGAAGGGAATTGACAAGTTGGCGGGGGATGTACAGACCATGCTCACTCCGTGGACTGTCGAGGAGCATTGGAATCTGTACAAAAGCATCACCAAGCTGATCCAAGAAGTTGATCCAGCGCTGGTTGTCGTCGACCCCGGCTTCCGACCGGCAGTAGAGGCCACGCAAGACACAAACTACATGCACCTGATCCTCTGCCCAAACTCACTCATCGACTCATTCGCGCACAAGCAGCCATGGGCAGCCATTCTCTGGAAGTATCCCCCCGTTGGATCCGGCCACCCCTACCCCGTGCCATGGAGCCTCATCCCAACAAACATCTACCTCCAAGCCCGCATCATCTTTGCAGCCGTGGTCGCCCCTGACGTCAAGACAAAGAGGTCGTACCTTGAAGAAATGGGCGTCAAGAAGGCCATGGACCTGGCGGGCTCCTACAGACCCGACGTCCCCTGGCTCTCGTCGTCATTCCCGGAAGCCAGCCTCCCGATGGAGTTCATCCCGGAGGGCGCCAAGTACTGTGGCCCCATTGTCCTCGAGAGGGCGTCGCTGCAGGAACAGGATGCCGAGATGGCCGAGTGGCTGCGCAGGGCGCCAACGATGCTCGTCAACCTCGGTAGTTCCGTAAGGTTTAATGAGACGCAGGCACGCTCCATGGTGGACGCGCTCATGCCCGTCCTCGAACAGACCGACACTCAGATTCTGTGGAAGATCAGGAGATTGAATGTCTTTGATGACGCCTTCCTAGACCCTGTGAAAGAGCATGTGGCTAGTAGGCGGCTTCGGATTGAGTCTTGGATCGAGGCTGATCCAACGGCATTGCTTGCGACGGGCAACATCAAGGTTTCGGTTCACCCTGGCGGTGCGAATTGCTACAACGAGGCAGTTCTGTGAGTAATTTCTTTGACAATGGTTGCCATTGGCTAATACACTTCAGCTACGGCGTGCCTCAAGTTATTCTCCCAAGGTGGTTTGATCTATACAACTATGCCTCGACAGCAGAGTATCTAGGTGTGGGCATCTGGCCAACCAAAGACACTGCCCCAGACTGGAACTCAACAGAGCTCGGTCTGGCCTTTCTCGAAGCTCTCTCTAATGAAACAATGAAGAAAAAGGCTCAGGAGTTGGGGGAGATTGCGCGACAGTACGATGGCCGCACGATGGCAGCGAGAGAAATCGCAGCAATTGCGGCGAGAGGACACGAATAGGTCGTCAAGGTCTATAATTCCCTATATCACTGCGACGCTACAAAATCCGCCTCCAAAGACAGAGATTTCGGTACTGATGGCGGAGTTTCGCAATGAGCCTCGGCATCTCCACTGAATAACCTTCAAAGTCCGCCGACGTCATTGACGCTAGCCACTTAGACGTCGTCTTCAGACAATTTCTTCAAAGGGCAATGGGATCAATCATCAATCTGGATAATTGATCTCCCCGGCTTGTCTTCAATTCCTCCGCCTCCGTGCTCGAGTCACGTAACAAACCCGGCGGTCGCCACAAAGACACCGCGGTAACAATTACCGTGTGCGGAGAGACTACTTTACGTCGCCGCCACCGCACGGGGAACAAAAACTGGTGACGACTCGAGTCCTGACGTGATTCAACACACATTCGCATCCCAACCTCACTGTGAAAGAAGGGGAATTCATCTATCAGCGACCTCATTGAATCGCTCTTATACACCATCAACATGGCAACTACAATGAAAGCCTGGCAAGCAGCCTCCCCAGGCCCCTTCGACAAGACCCTCAAACTGCGCGACGACCTTCCACGTCCCTCACAGAAACTCCAAGATGGCCAGATCCTCGTCCAAGTCATTCGCGCAGGCCTCAATCCCGCCGACTTCAAAATGTGCGAGATAGGCCTCGCATCTCGCGCAATCACGTCTTTTCCCAAGACCCCCGGCATGGACCTCAGCGGTCGCATCGTTGACGTCGCAGAGGGTGTCACTGACGTCAAGAATGGAGATTTGGTGATTGCTCGCGCAACGCCCACAAAAGCAGGCGGATCTCTGTCAGAGTTTGTCGTTGTGGATAGAGAGGGATATGCCACTCTTCCCGATGGCTTTGACTTAGATCAAGCAGCCGGCGCACCCACAGCAGCCTTGACAGCCTATCAGACCATCGGGCCCCATATCAAAGCAGGCGACAAGGTCTTTATCAACGGCGGCTCTGGAGGCGTAGGCCAATTCGGCATCCAGGTGGCAAAGGCTCTCGGCTGTCACGTCACAGTGACTTGCTCGACCGCAAAGGCCGACCTGTGCAAAAGCCTTGGCGCCGACGATGTCATCGACTACAAGACCAGTGACGTCCTCACCGAGCTCAAGAAGGATGGCCAAGTCTTCAGCCTCTGCGTCGACAACGTGGGTGACTCACCCCCAAACCTGTACGCCCGCGCCCACGACTTTCTTCTGCCCGGCAGCAAGTTTGTCTTTGTCGGCGGACACGTCTCACGGAGTAGCTTTATCAGCCTAGCGAGTAGTCTATTCCGGCCAGCCTTCCTCGGCGGCGGGAAACACAAGTTCATCAACTACATCACCGCCAATAAGGCATCTGATCTGGAGCAGCTGAGGGATTGGTTGGTCGACGGCAAGTTGCGCACCGTCATCGATTCTACCTTTGGCTTTGAGGAGGCGGGTGAGGCGCTTGAGCGGCTCAAGAAGGGGGCGAGTGGAGGCAAGATCATTGTTCGGGTTCAGGAGAAGTAAAGGGTTGACTGAACGACTATTACACCAGACTATAATGGATTGAGGGACGGACATAGATGCCAGATTACAATGAATGGTGGCACGGAGAGGGAGATACCAAGTTAGCTGTATAATTTACACGAGTCCGTGCTATTGATTGCTATAGCAGTTGCATCTATACGGTACTTCGTTCGCAACTTGACTGACTATCGTGATGGTTGGAACGGCCAGCAAAGTTGGCTTCGGGATTGTCCGTCAACTCGCCTCTGTTATAAGCCTCGAGCAACTGCGTGGCAACATGATCTGGATAAGTATACTCTGGCAACATGTAGCATAGGGTGTATAAAACCCCAGGGGTAACACGGGCAGACCTAAGCGGCGTCCCCGGCCGCAATCGGGCTTGCAGAGGCATCTTAAGTCAAAATAACCTCATGGAGCACCCGTCGCGGATCTTCCCGCGTGCCTTAGCCTGGTGCAAGATGACATGGCCAAAATGCAAGCCTTCTTGCCCCCGGCATTGGCCGACGTTGGCGTCGGCGGCGCCTTGGCCGTTCCCGAATACCAGCCTCGCCATGCTAAGGATGACGTATAGATGCGACTGTGTATCGCGCCCTTGCCGGCATGTTGAACGTGTAATGGTCGCTTCATGGCTGAGGACCACCATGTCCTCGTAAGCGAAGCTGACTAGGTGGCTCTTCACGTCCCCAGACCAGAAGCAAACTTGCGCGCAACCCACGCAGCGCCGTGCTCCTCATACTCCTTCTTCGTTACAGCCAGCTTGTTAATATGAGGATGATTCGCTAGGTTCGCACCGCCATACCAAGTGTTGGTGATGGGGTCCGCAGGCCTCGCGACTCGCACGATGCAATCGTCTGGCACCCGCTGAACAACCTCCTTCTGCAGCCGCTGGATGAAGCCATCAAAATGCGTGTTGCCGCCGACAACGAGAATGTTGGCGAGCATGCTGGGCCACAACCCCAAGGGCAGTTGGTTCAATGATTCTTGAATCAAATCAGCCAGACCGGGCTGCCTGAAGCCGGCGTCGGATGGGCTGAATATCAGTTCGGGAACGGTAAACATCTCGTTGCGCAGCGTCAGAGCATCCTCCTCTGACTGCCCCGCTACCTTTCTCACTCTCGAGTGTCGCGAGGGTTCATAGTCGCAGAGGATACCCTTGGACCGAGCATGAAAATCGGGCAAGATGTAATCCTTGGCTAGGCCGCCGCCAGAGAGGTAATCCGGCCGACGCTCTCCTCTGGTCCCCTTCCACGACTTTTCCAGGTCCGCCTTGAAGTCGGCTGAAACAAAACAGGAAAGCTCCTTCATCTCGTTGACAATGTATGTGTCGTTACGCATGTCAAAATGTCGGAGAGAAATTAGGCGCGTTAGGTAATTCGTGAGTACCTTGCCGCCCACGTCGAGCCTGCGAACTGCCGAGTGCAGAGGCTGGCCGCGGAGGAGTGGCGTGATGGTTGTGTGCGAGTATCCAGAGTCGACGACCATGACGGCTTCGGCGGGCGTGTTTGCGGCGGTCGGGTTCTCTTGAGGCGTCCGGAAGATGCTCTGGATATCGTGGTAGGCATTAAACGTCGGCCCTGGAACAGTCAGTCGCCAAAGTTGGACAAAGTCGGGGTCGACATACCTATCCCACGGTAATAGCTCGTAAATCCATATTCTTCGAAAACAATCTGGTCGCAATTCGTCTGAAGAATAGGCAGTCCATTCGGCGGCTCCGCAAGTATCAATCTCGTCTCCGCGGGATCAATCTTCATTGCCTTATCCTCAAACAACTCCCGGTCCCAAATCTCCTTCTGTGCCTCCCAATTCACAATGGATCCCTTCTCCACCGGCCTCCGGAACTGAATCTCTCCAAAGTCGCGGCATTTCTCAATCTCGGACGCCACGTAGACCTTTCTCGCACGATCGCGGGCGATGTAGTTGGGGATGACGCGAGGCTCGTCGACTTTGCCGTCGCGCACGAGGCCGGCCTTGATGGTTTCGGCGCCGTTGTCGAGGACAAGGGTCGTGGACGGCGCCTTTGGGGGAGCGGGCTTGGCTTTGCGTCCTCCGGCCATGACGCCTCGTTGGTGTGGTTTCGGATGGTGGTGATTTTCTTTGCGTTGGATGTGAACGCGACTTCACGTGGGAATTTGGGTTACGTAAGCGACATATCATGAGGTCGAAGTCAGAAAACACAGAATCGGATCCATGTTTGGTTATGCCATAGTAGGCCTAAACTTATGAATATTTAAGAAGAATCATGACTGTAAAGTAGCTAAAGCTCTGTATACTCCTTTACAGACTCTTTATAGACTTTAGGCTAATGTGAAGGTAAATCTTGCGCTTATGTTCGTGGTGGGATTATTTATCTCTTCCCGCCTTTTTTGTCCCCTTGAGGGAGGTCATGATGTTAACTTTGAGATCTGATCTTGGCATGATGAGGCCTGTGCAAACTGCTATATGACTAATTCTGCGTCCATCCTCCGGAATAATGCCTGCTAGTATAAAGGACAATTTTCCTACGAAGGATACAAAACCCCAGACCGCAAAAACGGCACCTCCAGCCCCCTGACATCGCCATCTTCACCTAGGTACACTACCACCCTATCTAACGGCTCTCCACCGTAATGAACCCAGTCCTGAATCGTCCACCCCACACAATTAATGTCCTCAATCATCTTTCCAGGAAGATCCGTCTCGAAGACGGACCCAATGTCGGGCCACAAGTGCCAGACCTCCTTGATCACCGGCTTACCCTCAAGCGTCGCCTTCTCGCCAAGGTCACTCGGAAACATCCGAATCGTGGGCCCAACTTTGGGAAGAAAGTCGCCTAAAGCAAGCGTCCAAATTTCTGCAAGGCCGGAAACATTGTCTGTGCCGTTGCGACGAAGCGAGGCGAGCACCATTGAGTCTTTGTCCTGCTTCAGGGATACCTCAATGGGAACGTCACCATCTCCCCGCTTGCTTGTAAAGTTTCGCTCGTACTTGTTTGCTTGCTGTCTGGGTACTTCATCCGCAGCAGGGACAAAGATTGAAAGTATGACGTCCCTTAAAATTGGCGCAGCTTTCATCGGCCCTGCTGTGAGGACGATGATTGTAAACCCATAGTCATCCACAAAGTCCAGCTGGCTTCTGTAGTTTTGCGCACCGCCACTTTTACCGTAGATAGTAATGGTATGAGGATGGTCTGGGGTAAGGCCTGTAGGCCGTAGAATATCCCATGGCATACCAGTCATGGTGTAGGCGTTGCCAGCAAAGGCGGTGGGCTTCAGCCAAGCGTTGATCTCGGTAGATGTCAAGTTTAAAGTGCACGAGAGTAAAGCATACGAGAATTTGGATAGATCTGACAGCGAAGAGACCAGTCCTCCAGCGCTGCTTCTATTAGCTGGTGTTTTAATAGGGAGCGTGGCCACACATACGGGACGTTCTCCTTGTAGTCAGCACCCCAGCTGCTATCACCGAGAGGAATAACAGCCTTGTCGTCATCTCCGGGCGAAGGAAAAGTGTTCTTTAGATCTAAGGGCGCTGAAACAATCTCTTTGACGAGTTGCGTAAAGTTCTTCCCGGTGTACTCCTCTAGAGCCATGCCGAGGATGACAAAGGCCATGTTTGAGTAGGCAGGGCGTTCCATGGGGGTCGTCTGGGGGTGCGACCTTGTCATTCCGACAAGGTAATCTGCAATAAATGTCAGTGTTAAAAGATGCCTATTTGCTAAGTCCCCTTGCCTTGACGAGAGCAGCCTTTGTTCAGCCCCGTAACACCGCATTGTGGATAGTCACTATCCTTGACCGGCGGAAGGCCGTATGCAAGAAATACTTCCTTTAAGAAGTAGAACTCGGAAAAGCCATCTATCACTGATTAGTGGGCATTGAAACTCATTCATGTGATCAAACTCACAGTTGGCCGGTGTACCACCAAGGTACGAAGCCAGCATCCTCAAACTCACATCGCGCCAAGCAATAGTCGACTTGCTATCGTTGAGTCTCGGGAGAAACTCGGTCACAGGAGAGTCCAAGTCAATGCCGCTCTTTAAGAGAACATAGGTCGCGAAAACTTTGGACACAGACCCAATTAGATACTGCGAATCTCTATGCAGGTGCTTGGTGCCGTTTTCGTTTGCGGATGCAAGGTGGTGATACTCCCAGATGGGCACACCTGGCTTATCCTGATCCGCACTGACAACGGCCAGTGAGAAGGAGACATTATTCACTGGCCAGCCTGCTGCGATGGAGCCCGAAACCGCAGCATTGAGGGTATCGGTCAGATTTGCGGCTGCTTTTTTGAAGATGGAAGAGTCGGAGAGGGCTGTTGGTCGTGGAAGGACGGGCCCTTCCGGTCGGCATTTGAGATGCGCTGAAGCAAAGGAAGATATCAAAAACAAGAAGATAACTATTGATGGTAATAAAGTCATTGTTGTAGCAGTGGCATTAACTGGCCTACAGAGCCATTTCAACACATCCTGTCATGAACTGCTTGTCTCTTATATCTCCAACTCTTCCATCTGCCAAGACCTTTCTAGATGTATTCCCATCGTGAATGCGAAATACGACGGAGTTGCTCTAAACCTCCGACCTCTACGTTGGTATAATTGGCCGTGTTTTGAAGATGCGGGTTGGCAACAATGATCTGCACGGGAGTTACAAGGTGGCGTCCGGCTGTCTGCACCTGGAAATGCGAGATACGATGCGCAGATCCACATTATTCCCAGCAAAGACGGCATTGTCCAACCACATGTTGCGCTTGTTTCTCAGCTAAGCCTCAAACATGTCAGACCAGTGGAGATCTGACATTTCATTCATTCATTCATCCCCTTGGGCGCGAATTGGCATAATATATATAGCTGCCCTATATAACCCCTACATAATAATAAGTATACTAGAGTGACCTTAGTAT
>JAADYS010000552.1:0-59002 GCA_012931995.1 Fusarium albosuccineum | reverse complement strand
CCGTATTACCTCATAACATTCATGAAAGTCGGTAGGTCATAAAGTCTCGCTTCTCCTTGCTTTAATGCATGCTTTAGCTCTATATAGCTAGTATAAACCTAACACTATTTAGCCGACTAATCAGAAGGGATTATCTAATACTCCAGGGAGAAGCCTCCCGAGCCCTCTAACCTATAGGGGTTAAAGCATGCAGCTAAGCGAGAAAATCGGGCCCAGTGACTTTCATGAATGTTGTGAGGTAATACGGTATGAGAGCAAACGAGACAAAGAACGGACGCGGACAGACAAGACATGCATGTTGTCGACGACTGACGACGACGACGAGACCGTTATTGGGGGCGGTTGGACCTCTGGACCCTCCCGCACCAGCGCGCGCAGCCGATTGTTGACAAACTATGGTGGTGCCGATACGACCGGGGAGGGCAGCCAAGCGCTTCCAGAGGCTCACTAGAGAAATGTTATTCAGCATTAGTGGCATCCAGGAGCTGCGGTTCCCGCCTCAATCTGCTGCTGGGCTCAACTCTTGAAGCGATCGGATGGGCTGCCGCAAAAGCCAAGTCGACACCTGGTCGGCGTGTGGTTCGTCCAGGCGTGGGGCCATGGGACGAGAGCTCCAACGGGCGTGGCGGCCGGCGGAAATGGCGTGAGGTAGGCCTTCGGGGGCAATGGATCATGGATGACAGGGGCGTGTCGCTCTCTGGCTCTGGGGAAAGACACACTCTCCATGACACCCAATGATAGAAGCCATCCGTCCATCCCTCTCGCTCCCGGACATGGCATGGCCATGCCTGAGACGATGCACAATGATTCCCCCGTCCGCGGCCCACGGTTCAGAAGTCCACGGTCACGGACCTTTTCGAACGCTCGCCGGCAATCATAAATGGTCAGGGCAAGAAACCCTCGAGGGGGGCGCTGAGGGGGGCGTGTGCTCGGTGAGAGTTGTTTGCATATTGTGGTGTCTCGGGCCAGTCGGCGTCACGGCGTGAAGCCACTTATCTGCGAGGCCCATCGTCAACGGTCGGCATGCTTTGGTCGTCCCATGTCACCATGTGTCGTGCCACGACCAGAGCACGGGCACGAGCCGAGGGCGCAACGCACATGAAAGGCATGGCATGGCATGGCATGGCATGGCAAATCATGGCAGAGCATGGGCAAGACCAGCCAAGGGCCAAGGGCCATGGGCAAAGCAGCCTCGACCTCATTGTTGGGTCCTTAGAGACAAGGCCTCATGTGGAGAAGACCCCTTGAGGCTGAAGAAGGATTCTTTGCCTTTCTTTTCGAAGAACGCGGGTTCGATGCCAATGCGGCCCGGCCAGCACCTGGAAGGGAAAAAGCAAAAAGAGGCCAGCTGAAGCTTCAAGCTTGAAGGAACGGGATCCACAAGCGCGTGGCGCCGCACCTTTTCGTGTGGGTATGCGAAGTATATCCCGACGTATAATTGCCGGATGTAGTTCAGCCGTGGTCATGGCACTTGCTTTTGAAGATCATCCGGGGATGATGCTGAGCAGCGAGGCTGGAGATTGAGCTCTGGAGGATCACTATTGAAAAAAAAGGTTTCAACCCTGGTTGGTCAATTGCTGCCCGATATCATGAGACACCTGACAAGTAGATGAGAGACGTTCTTGGGTCCTTTTGTCTCATGGTTTCTTGCCGGAGATCCATATCAATGCTTTCACCGACAGCTCCGGACGCCTCCATTCACAACATTGCCGTCTCACCTTGGCCGCCCCGGTCGTTTGAGGCCGCGGCCTCGGCATGATCGGAAACACCAGCGCGGAACTTTCACTCACCCGGTCGGCCAAAGCTAAGCAAGAAACCGCGCGCAGAGGCTTAGCAAAGTTAATTATAAAGCAGCAAGCGCAGAAAAACGGCCTCGGACCGTAGTTGTGTAGTTAGAGTAACGAACAAAGCTACTCTAACAATAGCCGCAACATGGCAATATGAGACAGCTGCCGAGCCAAATGACACGCAACACTTGACGAGGCACTTGCGCCTCGGTCAGGTGCATTACTCACTGATCCGCACTCATTCACCTTGGTCGCCCGCTCCTACAAATAGATTCCGGGGCTAGGGGGAACGGCAGGGAGCTATGGCCTGCTAAGATGGGATGCCATGATGTTCATCATCCTGGGAAGAGCCCTGCAACCGCGGACAATATTCCCCATCTTCCCCTAGTAGGGCTCATCATCTGCCCAAAAAGCTCGAGCCTCAGAGCGTCCGCGTGTGTGCGCCTGATTGTCGCTCATCAAGGAACGAGCCCATTTACTCATCATCTCGTGTTCCTCTCAGGCTTGCAAGACTCACCTTCTCCACGGCTTTCCGAGCCGGGTATCGCTTGGATGCTGTCCGTACCTTGCACACGGTATTCTCTGGTTTGCCTTTCCAGGTTGGCGATGTGCGTCCTGCACCTCCTGATAGCTCAGCAAGGCTGGACCCCTCGACGAAACCTGTATAGATCATGACAAGGCTCTGCCAGACTATCGCTTCTGCTTGTGTCCCCCGACCAATCATGGCATCTCTGGTAAACATTCCGTCGGTGAGACTAAATGGTGAGGAATCACGTTATTGCTCTTCCACGACTGTCACCCATCCCCGTCGTCTGGCGTGGGACCATTCTGAAAGATAACCAAGCCACGCCTGGCGATGTTAAGGGTTCAGCTGGTTTAGAATTAGCTGACCTGAGTTGGGCGTCAAGCCTGGCGGGGTGAGACAAGTATTCAGTCGTTGCAGAGCGAAACAGCTAGCATCAACTAGTTGCCGTCGCCTTGCCTCGCCGCAATCAAGTGCTCACGCACTCACTCCCCTGCACCAGACTTGATGGATCTCATCCACTACCCTGCCATGATGGCTGCACATGCCATGTCCTCCTTGGGAAGGGATCCGCATCGCCAGTGCCTGCGCAAGACTGGGTTGCTCGTCGAGGTGCCAAACGCCCCATCATGCCCGATCTGGCCTCACTCCTGGTGCTCTCCCTCTGCGTATGGAGGATACCGACTAGTATGTATCTATCGACCTTGATTTTAGGCTCTCCTCCGTTGATAATGGCATTATCATATCATGGCCCTCCCGGAACTCATGGAAACAGCCTCTTCAGAGTTCATCCCTCCCCACCCGTCCAAACATCACGGGCCCTTCTCCCCCCCTTTCCATTACTCTCCAGCAGACATGGCCTGCTGTTGTTTTTGTGTCTATAACTGTACCCAGGTGCCCGGGAATTTGGTAAATCTGCCCACGCAGCCAACTTGCTTTTTTCGCTTCGATCTCCCGCCTCCACAGCTCACGATGCGATGGAGGGGGCCCCTGTCACTTCTGACCCCTGGTCAACGGAACCCCGGACGCCTCTTCGACCCCTCCCGGAGGCAAGCATCACGTCGCCACCCCGTTTCTCCCTCGAGGAGGAGGAGGAGGAGGGGGGGGGAGCAAACTTGAGTTCGGGGCCATGCTGTTGAGACTAAAAGGTTAAGTTGCATCGTCAAGCCGCGGCGAGACGGGTGTGATTTCTGTTGCGACCCTCCCCTCCTCTTCCTCCCGGCTGCAGCCGCCCTGCAAGGATGCCTTGTCCTGTCTGCATCATCGACATCGCTGAGCCTTCATGTTGACGTGCCCCCTCGGGCGAGGCTCCGCAGATGGAAAGCTTTATCGCATCGAATAAGAGAACTGAGAAACCGTTGAGTTCAATGCCTCCATGTGCAGTCAAAGTTTCAAGAGAGCACAAATGCCCGGAACCGGCACCGTGCAGCTTCTTGATTCGCCGTGGTGATACCAAACGCTGCAGTCAGAGAGGGAGTACTATGGGGAGCAGTCAATGGTTGTTCTCGTTCTAGATAACAGGTTTATGTGCCCCCTAGTTCCAGGTTATGATACGAGCCTTTTCTATCCGTCACCATACACACATGTATCTCTTCCTCAAATACCCATTTGTCGTCTCTTTTCTCCTTTGCCCTACAGCCATGCGCGCGCGTAAACCAGCCCAAAAACGCCCCGTCTTTTATCCCACGCGTCCACCCCTCGCTTAGCAAACACCACAAACCAATCTCGAACAAATCAACTTCTCACAGGAAACCATTTCCGGAGAGGGGGCGAGGGGAGAAGGGGAAAGGCAACAAAGGGAGAAAAACAAGACCAACCAACCAGAGTAAGTGGCTGCTGCACATAAAACGCCGTAGCTCGACCAGTCAGCGTCTCAGAATTTCCAAATCAAGCTGGGGGCGTGATGAGCGAGGGCTTTGTTGAGATGGGCTTCCCACCCGCATACAACCCTCCCTCCCTCCGCATCCCTAGATCCTCCACACCCCGTCCCCTGTTGGTCCATGCATGGGCAAAACCGCCGTGATGTAGGGCCGCCTCTTGCAGAATCAGATGCAATAGGAAGGGTGAATAAGCATTGAATACAAGAGACTCCGCGCGATCGATCGCCATCTCTTGACCCTTGTGCTTTTCTTACAGTAGTCCCCGTCCCCGTGCCGGGTTTGCTTGCCTCTTCCGTTTTCGCAGCATGGCATATGAGCTGGAGGGCCTCATCTGCCAGCCTTCATGGCCTCCTTGCGGCGCTTCTTCTCTGCGGCGCGTGCGAGGGAGCGCTTGACGTCGCCCTGCTCGAAGCTATCAATGTCGTAGTACGTGGGGGCGATCTCCTACAAGTCAAGACATATTAGCAAAGCTGTATGACGGTAACAAAGACATGTGAAATGAGAGAGGCGACTTACCAATAGCCACTCGGGTCGAATGCCCGTACACGTTCGGATGTACTGCTTGGACGTCAAGACGAACTCGTTGTAGAGGACCCAATCAAACTCGGTGCGAAGGACGGTGGACGGGTGAATCAGGACGGCCTGGTCGTCCTTGACGGTCCGGTACAGCTTGCCCGAGCTCTCCTTCATGGCGACCTGCATGAAGAAGCCGGCGAGCAGCGCGCGGCGAATGTTGGTGTAGTAGTTCTTGTCCTCGAAAGGCGTTGACACGAGCTCGAGGCCGTGCGTCTCCATGATGCGCTTGAGCTGAGCGCGGACATTGTCGGCGCTCGACAGATGTCGGAAAGAGAGGAAGTGCTCGTGGCACCACTGCTTGGCGCCAGTAGGGTCTGATGTCGACTGGCCCTTGAATGCGTGGTAGGCGTTGAGGAGGGTAAGGTGGTCACCGTCGGGGTGGGCAAAGTGCGCCTTCATCTCATCGGCACGCTTGCGGTTGTTGGCGGGGCGCATGAAGATTTGGGGGACTGAGAGGAGCGAAGTGATGGAGAGGATCTCATTGGAGCAGTAGAACTCGGGAGACGAGATGAGCATGACGGCCAAGGCGGGATCCAAGGGGAATTCGGATGCAAGACCGCCTAGGGTGGTCAGCTCGCCGTCGTCGTCAAGGCAGGCGAGATAGTTGAGCTCCTCGAGCGCACGCATCATGGTCTCAGGGGCGGGAGGATCCATGAGGTCGAAGTGAACAAGATCCTCGACACCAAGCTTCTTGAGTTCTAGGACAGTGTTGGCGAGGTTGGATCGAAGAATCTCGGGATACGTCTGCTCGATGAGCTCCTTCTTGAAGGCCTTCTCCGTGTACAGACGGAAGCATTTTCCAGGCTTGGTACGACCGGCACGACCAGCACGTTGCTGAGCGGAGGCTTTGGAGATGGGGGAGACGAGCAGAGACTCGACACGGATACGGGGGTTGTAGATCTTTTGCTTGCTGAAGCCGGGGTCCACAACGTACACGATACCGTCAATAGTCAAACTGGTTTCAGCGATATTGGTAGAGACGATGACCTTGCGGCCGGGGCGGCCACCCTTTCGAAGAGGCGGGGGCGCCTTGTCAAAGATACGCTGCTGTTGATGGGGAGGGAGAGTACCGTAGAGGGGATACACAGCGAGTGGGCCAGCGTCGACCTCGCGCATCAATTCGTCGGCTTCGAGGCTGATCTTGCGACAAGCATCCTCAATTTCGTCCTCACCAGTCAGGAAGAGGAGAACATCGCCCTCAGGCTCAGACGCATGGATTTGGAGAACGGTACGGATAGCGGCTTCGACATAGTCGCGTTCAGGCTCGGGGGTGTAGAAGATCTCGACGGGGTGGGTACGACCAGGAACGGCGAGTAGGGGCGCATCGTTGAAGTACTTTTGGAACTTTTGGGCATCGAGGGTAGCGGACATGATGATGATCTTGAGGTCGGGGCGGCGCATGGAAATCTGCTTGAGAAGCGCCATGAGGATATCGGTGGCCAGTGTACGCTCGTGGGCTTCGTCGAGGATGATGCAGCTGTAGCGGGACATCTCGTGGTCGTGCATGGCCTCGCGCAGGAGCATACCGTCCGTCATGTACTTGAGCATCGTCTTGGGGCCCGTCATATCCTCGAAACGGATGCTGTAACCAACTTCCTCACCCAGGGTGACGTCCATCTCATCGGCAACACGCTGCGCGACCGACATGGCGGCGACTCGACGGGGCTGGGTACAAGCAATGAGCTTGCCGGTAAGATGGGGAAGCTCGTCGTATACGACATACTGAGGGATCTGGGTCGTCTTTCCTGAACCTGTTTCACCGACAAAGACGAGGATCTGAGTCGAGTGGTACTTGTCGAGGAACTCCTGTCGTTGCTTGTGTACAGGGAGATCACGGCGGCCCTGAAGGATCTGGAAGTACTTCTGCGAATGCGAGCGGCCGGTGAAAGGATTGGATTCGGAGTCCTCGGCCTTTGCAGCCTGCTTAGCCGTAGTATGCTGGCGCTTCATGCCGGCGAGAGGCGAATCCGGCGCAGGCTCTTGGCTGCGACCATTGCTCCCATTTTCGTACATGTGAGCGAGGTAAGGGTTGTAGGCGTCACCGTCGGCGCCGCTTCCCTTCTTGGCCTTTTTTCTGGTGGACTCGTCGGCGTCTGCACTCAAACGCTTTCCTCCCTTGTCGTCGGACATTTTTGTCGGTGATGAGCGAAGGCGAGGTGAAGAGATGGCGAGGCTGAAGGAGAAGGCGTGGTGTTTTGAATGTTGTTTGCCCTGGGCCAGAAAATTTTGGCGGGACTGGGTAGCTGCTGCCTATCGATAAGAAGATCCCTGCAGCACAGTGTTGATATGAGGCTCTAGCTGAAGATGCTGGGTTAGGGCTATAAGCATACGGATGGTGCCTACTGTCAAGGACAATGCCTGACTTCTGTGGAATGATTGAATATAGGATTCGGCTCTCTGTGAGTGGAACTGCATTAAATAAAAGGACCTAAGCCTTTGGCAAGACTAGAAGCCATTTTCCTCTCCTGGCGCATGTTCAAATAGAGTGAGTCAGGCGCACACTGTGCCCACTTTCAGGGTCCTCGTTTTGCTGGGACTTCTCTCACGGCGAAAAAACACTGGAGCACTTCTGAGACCTGCTTCTACCTTTGGCTCTAGAAGCTGGAGGGTATCATTTGGATACCAACGCGAGAGTCATATCCGCCTCTGGGGCATAGCACCATCGCTCTAGCTCCTTTCTCCTGCTCTCACAGTACCCATTGGCCCTAGTGGTCGACACCTGGCGCATCCCACCTCGCACAACCTCCACCATCAGCGAGGGCCGTGGCGGGGTGATTTACTCCACCACTGGAAATCTCAGCTTGTTCCTTTCTCTTCACCACAGTTACCGACACGTTGGCAGCACAAGCACTCTCCGCAATCATGGCGTCTGACGGCTCCGGGTTCGACATGTCCGACAGCTTCGGCCCCCAGCGCCCCAGCTTCCATCTTGGATATCACGACTCGGCCCGTGATGAGCCCCTCACCGACTTACAGTACGGCCATCTGCTCAACCATGGTGTAAGTCGCAAGTCGCTCACGTCAACAACCGCCAGTCGCCCGTGGAAGGACTCTGTTGCTGAGTGGTTGTGGCCTCGGGCACTCCAGTTGACTCCGTGAATAGCTGGCCTTTGCCACCACCCCCATCACCAACACGCACTTTCGCGACCGTGTCTTTGCTCTTGTCTCGGAGCATCTCGCTGCTCTCTCCAGCAATGGTGAGGTTGCTACCTCGAGAGCCACAGGCTCGCGGGCCGAGCCCATCCTCCCGCCTCTGACGCCTAAGGATACGAGCATGTTCCCCTGTGCTGCTGTCAACACTTACACCGCAGTCATCAGCCCGTGGCTCGACCTGGGCTCGACCAACCCCATCATCTCTAGCATCTCCCGTCAAGTGCTAAATGTCGAGGTCAACTACGCCAACTTCTGTGGAGTGCGCAGCATCATTATCCCTGGGCCCCGGCAGGATGCCTCCATTGACGGCGGAAACCAGAGCCTGGCCCAGTACTCTCGTGCCGTGGAAGAGGCTCTCACTATCGGCAACCGTTTGACCTTTTTGGTTCACATGCCTATGTATCGGGAGCCCGGCCAGGAGTCTCAAGGGGCGAACATCTCTTCTCTCGAGCCCAAGACTCCTATCCAGACCGAGGAGAAGGAGATTGATCTTTTGGCAGCATGGGATTCGTGGCATCAGGTCCGTACTGTCTGCAACTACAACACGCGGCTTTTTGTCGGTAGGTCCAAGGCCAAACCTGTGATCAATGACCTAGAACCTTGCTGACATGCCGTGTTCAGCACTGCAAATACCCCGTGCCATGCCCGAGAAGGATCTTCAGGATCGCTGGTTCGCAGAGCCCCTGCACTACCTCACCATTAACCCTGCTGTCTTCCAGGCCAACAAGGCTGGATACCCTTCACTTTCTAAGCACCACCAGAACCTCATCTTCTCGTACATGCGACTCAAGAATGCTCCTTGGATCCTCTTGTGCGACGCTGGTCCCGACGTTTCTCACATCAAGGCAAACAGCCAGTCTCTCCTGTCTGCGCCATCTCAGGACGAATTTCCAACTCTAGCTGAAGCTGAGGCAAAGGGCCAAACACCCAAGACCCAAGGCTTTCAAATCAAAAACAATGACTACATCTCTTATCTGAGATGGCTTGAGTCTCAGCAGCCCGACTTTACCTATCTCGAGGGTGCTACACTGACCAGCTTCCAAGACTGGCTGCAGTCACCTCTCCAGCCTCTGTCAGACAACCTCGAGTCCGCAACATACGAAGTCTTTGAAGGAGATCCCGTCAAGTACAACCAGTATGAGCTGGCAGTTTACGAGGCTCTCTCGGAGTGGAAGGAACTGAAAAAGCCAACGTCCAAGGACGGTAAAGTCGTTGTTGCCGTCGCGGGTTCTGGTCGTGGTCCTCTCGTAACCCGCGCTCTCAAGGCCTCCAAGGATGCCGGAGTTCCTATCGACATGTGGGCAGTTGAGAAGAACCCCAACGCATATGTCTACCTTCTGCGCCAGAACGATCTCGTTTGGGGCGGGAATGTTAAGGTGGTCAAGACGGATATGCGTTCGTGGAAGGGCCCTGTTATCTCTGAGAACGAGGACGGACCCGTCTACGGCAAGGTTGACATTCTCATCTCAGAACTCCTCGGCTCCTTCGGCGACAACGAGCTGTCGCCCGAGTGCCTTGACGGTATCCAGCACGTCATTTCTAAGCCCCACGGTATCTCTATCCCCAGCTCATACACTGCTCACTTGAGCCCCATCTCAACTCCCAAGATTCACGCCGACATTCTCTCGCGGGCACCTGGAGACCCGAATGCCTTCGAGACACCCTGGGTTGTCCGGCTATTTGCCCTCGACTTTGTAACAGAGCGGGTGCCTAACAAGCCTCGATTCCAGGAGGCTTGGGAGTTCTCGCATCCTATTCCAGAGTCGACACTCGCAGCCCACGAGGCACGACGGTCTGGTGGTGTTGTCGGCGGCGGCGGCGGTAGCATGGCAGGGGCGGCTGGCGCCAATGACCACAACTCGCGATACTGCCACCTCACGTTCGTGTGCCGGACACGGGGTGTTACTCATGGTCTGGCTGGTTACTTTGAGTCGACTCTGTATGAATCGCAAGTACCGGAGAACAAGGGCGAGAAGATCGAGATTAGCACGCACCCCGAACGAATTGATAGCAAGAGCAAGGACATGATTTCCTGGTTCCCCATCTTCTTCCCACTCAAGGTATGGCAGCCCCTTTCACCCATGGCACGCAGGAGTAGACGATGCTGACACCCTGACAGAAACCTCTCTACTTCCCAGCCGACACCGAGCTCGAGGTCAGTATGTGGCGACAGACAGACGACACACGGGTATGGTACGAGTGGCTCGTCGAGGCGTTTGCCTGGGTTGGGCCGTCGACGCGCATCAAGGTGGCTTCGTCGGACCTGTGTAGCAGCCGCCAAGTGGCGTGCCTGATGTAGGAAACTGGCAAGTCATTGGTTCATGAAGATGAGAAATGATTCGGATATATGATGCATCAAAGAGAAAAGTTTTGTCTATATGCTCAACGGAATCAAACACCCCAAGTTGATCTTGATGTTGCGACTTGGCCACCACTCTGCCTATGAAACTGACGTCCTGGACGGGGTGCTGGCCCTCGAAACCGTTTCAATAGCCCCCAAATTCATAAGTGAGAAGTCCTGTGGCTTCATTCATCCGGGTGTGAGTAGGTATCTAGGATTCAAAACGGAAAATTTCCGAGACCGAATCGTTATTCTCGTGTTTTGAGGTTTGTATCACCAGTCTTCTGACATATGATCATCGACCGAGATATTTGTTTATTATTCGAGGGACATATTCTGATTGGTTACGCTATCATCTCATATGAATGTTCCTCTTGGCCGAGGCACAACCACATGCCTTACCTGACTGGCTCTTAATTTGCGGTAGGCTAGGTGTGTCGGTGAAGTTCCGAGGAGTCGACACGGCTCTGCATGTCGCGGATGCCTTCAGAATCGAACGTTGGTCGATAAGAGTACAGAGTGAACAAGGCACAATTGCGCTCGGGGGACGGGAACCGACAAGTTGCAGCTTTTGTGCAAGGAAAAACGTCCAAGGACAGGGCGAGTCTCAAGACACGGCGGGCTCTCACCTTTAAGCAAATCATGCCACGTGAAAGTAAGTTCAACCATGATACAGCCACAAAGGGCCAACATCATGCTTCTCCAGCCTCAGTCAGCCAGCCTCCTGTCGCCCGGTGTCATGTCGCACGCACACATGATAATGGGCACAAGATGGCTTCGTTCTGTGTAACAAGCCTTCTTTTTTCCCTTGCGCCGGCGCCTGGACCACCCCCCTTCCCGCACATCATGACACCTCCCTCACGCCCACGCCGGCACAAGGTCGTAGCGCATTTCACATGAACACTCCGTAAATCTCTTCCCGTCCCTCCCCTCCCGCGCGGCACTTGAGCCGCCTCTGACGCACGCTGCGCCAGAGCGGCCAAGCTCCGAGGGGTCAGGGCATCCGACACCCATCATACGAGAGAGGGAGCTGCACAAGCAGTGAAACCCTTCTCTCTCAAGGAGAATGCACGCTTTGGGCTTCACCGTGACCGACTGTAACGCTGCCAAGGTGAGCACATATACGGGTGATCCCGCCTCGTACGGTGTAATAGAGTTGACCCATGTTCCCTGCCGCAAAGGGGGGAATTTTCGCAAAAGAAACAAAGAGCACCTCATCCATGATGGGAGAGAATATTCGGAACATTTTCAATTGACTTGTTCCCGGAAAAACCCGGGGGTTTGGCCTTCTGGCACCACGTTTGCAGTCGGGTAGAATCGGCCACAGAAATCAACATGGGCAAAGCAATGAATTATGGAGCTTGGAACAGCATTCCCGGGGAATGACGGGAAATGTTGGGTACACCGGCTGGCTTCTGGAACCCCAGAATGTGGAGTTTGGGTGATGACGATGGAGCCCTTTTCTGACTCTAATTCTCGCTCGTCATGACGCCTTTGCCTCTGCCCAAGTTGATCTCCCGGTGCCGGTCCCGGGCCGGGATTTGCATTCCCATCTTTGCAACTTTTTCCCCAGAATGAGGCGTTCCCGAGAGCCTCAAGTGGACGGGCCCCACGAACTCCCGGCGCCGTCTTCGGGGGCACCATAGAGTGACACAAAAAACGAGTCAGCCAGAGAGCTTGATGCAGGGGCTGGGCATGGGAGGTGGTCGAGAAGCCGTCTTGCTGCCGGGGCCGGCAACAAGCCGACTGGCGAAGGGGACCTGGGACCTGGCAGTTGGGAGCCCGGCCGAGAGAGGAAATAGCGATTTGGAAGCCTGCAACAACATGTGTTAGCCAAGTCCGGAGCCGGGGGGCCTGCGCTGGGATTGCACGTTATGTCGACTGCTTGTATCATGACTTTGATTCCAAGGTGAGACCATCACGGGGAGATTCGGAGGCTGGCGCACGTGGTTAACTACACGGCATGGGCAATTGCCAACATGTTAGTAAGTGTATAATCTTTTTTTGTATTCTGCTATTGAGTTGTTTCTACCCAAAAAGGAATATCCATTTGCAACGCCGTGGTGCTCCTTGCTTGCTGTTCAAGCATTGCAGGTAGGTATCCAGCTGTACAGAAAGAAATGGCGTTGACGCCAGCCAAGAAAAATACGGAGGTCGCAGCGTTCTCCGTGGTCGGGAAGGTAGTTGGGTCCTTGTGACCCCGACTTGTCTTGTTTTCTCTGTTCTTCCTCCTCCTCTGTGTGGTGCCTGTTAAAAGCCCTCTCATATGACGCCTTGTTGGCGACATGGTACCGTGGTGCCCTAATCGGTTCTTCGAAACGAAGAGAGGATCCGCTGTGACTAGAAGTCGTCCACCTTCCAGTCTGCAGTTTCTCTCAGTGGGATGGTCTTGCGTACGCATCCCGATAAAAAGCACCGTGAAAGTATGCCGTTGTGGGCATCGTCACTTGGCTTTCCTCATAGTACACTTTGCCGCGCGGGAGATGGGATGCTCCAGGCAGTCTCTTTCATCCCTCTGGCTGTCATCATATTCTCCGCGTCATCGTGAGTATTCGTTCGTCCGGTTCTAATCTGTTTCCACCCCCACCCGTGATTCCTCGCTATTCAGCGGGAAGCACATTTAACCGAAGAGGGCGGCGCCACCAGACTCGACAGCCTCGATCTCGGCAGCGTTGAGAGGAGTGCGGTGGAAGCGGGCAGGGAGCTCAGAGACGTCAAAGTAGACGCCGTTGGGGGCGTTGACAGAGCCAAGAGTGGCACCAGCGCTACCGCCAACGCCAGAGGCGGCGTGGATGGAGTTCTGGAGGGGACCGTGCTGCTGGGCGGCGTCGCGGTAGGAGCTAAAGGTCTTGTGGCGGGAAGCAGCGTTGCCGTTGCCGTAGCCGGACCAGGACTCGGGGAGCTTGCCTACGGGAGAAGCAGGGTGAGGCTGGGGAGAGTGGTCGACGTTGGCTGTCGAGGACGGACGTTAGCCGAGGCCAAAAGTGTTTGGGGAAATGATGGCGTCGAGAAGTGACACCAGAGCACCAAAGGCCAACACTTACCAGGGATGGTTCGGGGACCAAGGAACTTGATGAGAGGAGTTCGCTCGGCGTGGACAGCAGCCTGTCGGAGAGCTCGAGTAGCGGAGAACATTGTGATGGTTGTGGGAGGTGGTTGCGGAGTTGTAAGAGAGAAGAGGCCGGGTAATTCGGGAGATGAAGCTATTGAGCGTGTGTAGTAGCTTGAATCGGCAAGAGCGAGGTGAGAGGCGAGAGAGAACTGCGATGCACCTGAAAGGTTAGAGTCCAAGATTGAGTTTGACTTGAGTTAGAAGAAGGAAGGAGAGAGGAAGCGAGCAAGTCGTGGGAGAGGGCGCGACTTTGTATTTGAGGAATTTTTGGGACATGGCCGGGCTGGTCTGGTCTGGTCTGCTGGCAAGGTTCAGCAGGTTGTACCGCGCCGAAGCGCACTCCCACGGCCACTGCACTGCAGCGTGGAGAACTCCCTAGCGCGGTTCATAGCTCACCAGATTTCCCATCGGGTGGTGGAGCGAGCTAGCAGGGCTTGGTGGGATGGAGCCTGCCGAGGGGCAGCAGTACGTAGCAACAAAAAAAAAAAAAAAAAAAGAAGATTTGCTGACAGCTGACAAGACATAGACTACCTGATGATTTCCACCGCTGGTAAAACAGAATCGCAAGTGGTCAGCCGTCCGTCGGCATCCAACTGTGGGGCCGATTCGGCGGCCCGGTTCCGGAACTCAGCCGCCGCTGATCGGCCCCGATCCGACAAAGCGGCTAACAAACTGCTTTGCTAAGGGTGATCAGGTATTTCGACTCATATCGGGCCGCACGAAGGTTCTAACCAGCCATCAGTGATGTGAAAAGTCCCCTTACTCCCGGGCTTGTTCAAATGGAGGGCTGAATAGGAGGTTTGCCTTACTCGTCATCATACACCATAACATCTATACCAAAAATGACTTCTCTTGCACCTGGCCGCTGCTGCTCTCTCGGAAGCCTCCATGAGTAAGTATGAATAAGTCTAAGCTCCTGAATTGTGCTGATCGAGTCAAAAGGGGGAATCCAACCGGTCAAAGCATCACCATCTCTAGACAGGTGGAGGCATACCTAGCCAGACCGGCAGAGAAGGCCAAGTCAAAGAATGTAGGAATTCTTTACGTCCCAGATATCCTCGGCATCTGGCAAAACAGCAAGCTCATGGCCGATCTATTCGCCGCAGAAGGCTACACCTGCGTAGTTCTGGACATCTTCAATGGCGACCCTGCACCCCTTAACCCGCCAGAGGGCTTTGACATTATGGGTTGGTTATCTCATGGAACAAGTGGAAAGAATCCGCATACGCCAGAGGCCATAGATCCTATCATTGAAAAGGGTCTTGATTATCTCAAGACCCTTGGTTTGAATCATATCGCGGCTGTTGGGTATTGTCTAGGAGCCAAGGTGAGACAAACTAGACTCCCCAGAGTATTTCCCTCTATCGTTTCAAGCTTCTAACCACCATTTAGTACGTCGTTCGCCATTACAAGCACGGCATAGAATGTGGATTCGTTGCTCATCCGTCCTTTGTCGAACAAGACGAGCTAGCCGCCATTTCCGGGCCCTTGTCTATCGCCGCAGCAGAAAAGGACGACATTTTTACAACAGAGAAGCGCCACGAGTCCGAGGAAATTCTAGCCAAGACTGGTCAGCGATATCAAATCAACCTCTTTTCGGGAGTGGAGCATGGTTTCGCGGTGAGGGGAGACCCGTCTGTCCAGGTACAGCGCTATGCGAAGGAACAGGCGTTTCTGCAAGCAGTTTCTTGGTTTGGCGATGTTTTCGGGTCACGAGAATAGAAGCATCCATTACATCTTCAGTGAGATAATTGTTGTAACGCATACGTTGGCAATGTCCAACCCGGTTAGATTACTGTGTTACTCTGTCTTGTCCGTGGGTGGATGGTAAGCGAGTAACATAATTCCCAAACGTTGCGGCACTCTCGCACTGGTCACCGGTGTGGAGAACAAAAGAATGAGGCTTGATGTGCAACTTGTGATAAGAAAATGACCAATAAGAGAGCCTTTTACAGCCTCATTCACTGCATGTTAGCAGCCATCCAATAAGATGGCGAAACCTTGAGACAATCTTGATCCACAGCAACAAACCCCGCATGCAATGACGATGGTTATAAAGATGCTCTTCAGCAGTTGCAAATAGCTTTCTCAACTTCATCTTCATAGACTCTAAGACCAGATTATCACACGTCAAACATCACCATCATGGCTGCCACCGCTACTTCTCTCAATGCTTCCAGCATCCCAACTTCTATTTCCCCTCAAGGCATCCCAGAACCAACCCCTCTTGTAGACTCATCAGTCCGCCTGCTGAGCTCAAGCTCTACCATCGTCTCCTTTGAGCCCAGCGTCAAGGCGCCTTTTGAAGCTATCCGCCGCCTCTTTGACTATCTACGAGCCAACCCGGAGAATGCTTCTTCTCTCAATGCCACCTACCCCAAGCGCGGCATCTTCAAGACGGCGGCTACACACAATGCCTCTTCTGATCAAAAGTTCACCGTCGATCTGTCGCCGGCACGCAATGGCCGTATTCCAGACGAACTGCGGAACGCCCTAGCTGCAGCTGGATTCAACGAGGTCCTGGACTTCTTTGACCAAGTCAACGACACTTACGTCGTGCCCATCTTGTCCACCTTGTCTGAGCTTGCTGGTGCCGATCTCTACCAAGCCCATATCAACGGCAACATTAATTACCGCCTGTGTGACTACAACACGGACACCGCGGATCCTCAGAGCGACAATGGCTGCGGTGCCCACACTGACTATGGTACCTTTTCCATAATCTTTCAAGATGGCACGCCAGGCCTCGAAATGGAGGACGCCGAACGACCTGGGGTCTGGATCCCGGTGCCCGGAGATGCTACTGTTATTCTTGCTGGTTGGTGCGCTGTTATCCTAAGCGGCGGCTGTATTCAGGCAACCCGCCACCGAGTCAGGCGGACTCCCGGTGTGCGGAGACTGAGTGCCGTCCTCTTTGTGGCTCCGGACCTCGATGTGACTCTAAAGCCTCTTGAAGGTGTCAAGGTTGTCCGACCTTTCTCGGACGACGTCATGAACGGCAAGGTGAATGTTGGGTGGTTTAAGGAAGTCATGGGGAAGAAATGGCGACGTCGCGAAGGCAACGAAGAATTGGAGGAAGGGCAAGACGCAATGACACAAGACAACGAGATTGAGGGTGTAATTTGGGGTTGATGGTGCTATCCGAGGTCGCTGGACATGATTTCCCGAGGATACCGAAGCCAGTGATGCCACTCTGGACTGAGATAGTCCTCAATAAGACCCATGATGTACATCCCTGTGTCACCAACCTGCCAAATATTTCTCCCGTAGTATAAGAGCAAGGCATAGTAGCTCAACAATATCAGAACCTCTGGCCTCTTGGCTGCTAGTAGACTTGTGAACTCCGGGGGAGCGAGCATAGTCCACGAGAAGATCATTTGGTATGGGTTGCCGTCAGCTTCTCCCTCGGCAAACAATGCGTCGAATCCGAGTTGCAAGTATTCAATCGCCTGCCTGCAAGCTTCCTTTTCCTCCTCTTGAAGTCCTTCCGTGTTGTCAACCAACTCCCTGAGAGGCTTGCAGTGATCACCTTCTGAAGGTCGCGAAGTGTTCCCAGCGCTCCAAGACAAGACTGGCTCAAGCTCCGACTCCAAGAGCAGCGGCCATGCGGTCCGGGCGACAGTATGTATACCACGGTTCATCTCGACACACTGAACGTAGTGTTTCATGAAAGCGTCCAGACCGCCTGGCTCACGGTTCGCGAGAGTGTCGGCTAGGAGGTGATGGCCGAGTGCAACGGAGAATAAAAGGACGGCAACACAATTTGACTGGTCGACCTCGGGCCTAGACGCGTTGTAGAGGGAGATGGCCCGGGTCTGAAGCGTGACGGCCAGGTGGAGATAATGCGCTGAGCGACCAGGATGGAGGTATGCCAGATGGCGAGCAGAGAAGGCAAGAAGCTGATGCAGCAGATATGGTGACTCTAGTCCTGCTTTTAGAGTGAAAGAATAGGTGGAGAAGAAGTCGCCGACGTTGTCACCGAGACTAAACATGCTTCTATCGGTAGACAGATGGATGAGCAGCTCCATATGGTCAAGGTTGACTTCTGCGTCAACGATTGGATCTTGAACAGGGGGAGTGGTGCCAGGTACGGGGGTGACGCCGCTTGTGCTGCTGCGGTTACTGTCTGGGCTAACTATGAGCCGCTCATCCTGAGAGGATGATCCCGAGACTGAAGGGTGGTCTACCGGGGCTTCGGATGCAAAGCTGCAGTCCCGCCCGGACATGGTGCATAGGAGACATACTGGACGACCTTCGTCACACTATTGGATCGAAAGAATACGAGTGTTAGTCATGGTAGCTGAAGCACCGGACCGGTAGAGAATAAGTACCTTGACATGTCGTCGCTTGCTACGAACTTGGCATTAGCAGATACTCAGAGACACAGTATTGGATTCCAGGGGTGTGGAGTGTTCACCCACCATTGTACGCAACCTTTCCGTGACTTTTTGTGACTACGGCGAAGCATGATGTCGGATCGTCGACATGTGACTACCCGTGCTGACTCCTTCAGTCTGTCAATATCCAGTACAGGTCCACAAGGCTGGATATTTAGCTCAAAAGAACCACTTACCAGAGACAGAGGACGCGTGTACAGATGCGACAGACGAAAAAGGGTCTGACCTGTTTGGAGAAGGACGCATCATCATGGCCCTCGCCTGAGAATCTGATGAAATGGAGCTGGCTCGCTAATCTTCTGAGGGGCTCAACCCCTGTCCGCGCCGCATTAGCGTGCCATGAATAGGATTAGTCTAAGCCCTATGCGGTACAAGCATCAAGGGTGTGCTTAGCTAACACGCGTGTTCGGGGTGTTCCGCTTTTAAACCCGGTCAAACTCCAGGGTAAAGGCTGAGTTGCCGAGACACAGTCCTAATTGAGGGTATTGCAACGCGCAACACGCGTGTCAGCAACTGGGTAGAGGTTGGCTATTGGTCCGGTATACGGGACGGGGAGATAGACTACGGTTTAAGCATGTATAAGAAATGGACCTGGCCTTGCTCTGATGTTGGCACTGTTTCCTTGCGTTCGATTTTACCAACCCCGACCATCGCACTACCTGTGATCTCGAAAGCTTTCAGCACTGAGGTTTTTCCTTACCGACCACACGTTTGGCCGACCTCTACAGTCCTTCCCTGTTCGAAATGCCGGAGCTCCAAAAATACCTGGGTGTTGTCTACCTCTGGCAATATGTCCCGAGTCTCATCGCCTCCATCGTCTTCACCGTTCTCTACACCCTAATAACTGCGGCCCATGGCTGGAAAATGTACAAGACAAAATTATGGTTCTGCATACCTTTCTTCATAGGTGGCGTCTGTGCGTTTCCCGGGATCCATTCACTCCCAACGTCTGTCGCTAATATTGAAGTTTTAGGCGAAGTCCTCGGTTACGTATTTCGAGCAGCGTCCTGGAACCAGACGGGTTCCTTGGTCCTCTATATCATGCAAGCCACGTTCCTCCTCCTACCGCCCGTCTTCTTCGCCGCATCGCTATGCATGGTATACTCTCGGCTGGTGCGAGCGGTCAAGGGCGAGAGCTGCTCCTTTGTCTCTCCGCGCTGGACCACGAGAATATTTGTCATTGGCGATTTCCTCACGCTCAACATCCAGTCAAACGGCGCTGGACTCCTGGCCAACGACGACCTTGCTCATATCGGCAACGCAATTGTCATTGCCGGCTTGCTGGCCCAGGTCGTCTTGTTCATCGGCTTCATGATCTGCTGCTTTGTCTTCCACCGACGATTCAAAGCTCATTTGTTTGAGACGGGTGCCACATGCGAAGTTCGCTGGCAGTCATGTCTGCACATGCTGTACTGGACCTCGATTTTCATCCTGGTGCGGAACGTCTTTCGAGTGGTCGAGTACATCATGGACAAGGAGGGATATCTCCAGCAAAAGGAGTGGCCGACGTTTGTGTTCGACTCGGTACTCATGCTGCTCGTCATGATTGCTTATTATATATGGTATCCCGACAACATCCAGCAACATTTGAGGGACCCAATGATAGAGCTGATGTCGAACGAACAACCCAACTCCGAGGATCACGAGCGATTGAAGCCAGAGCCGAAGATGTGGCACCACCTTACCGGATACTCCATCATTCTTTACTGCAAGTACTTGTTCCGGAGCAGATCTCGCCGCGCAAACAACGAGTCTTGAAATCGTCTGCGGCCAGCCCCGATGGACCTACATTTCGCGGTGAGCAATGCTGGCGAGGTTATATCGATTATGCTGAAGCGAGCAGAGGGTGCGGACTAAGAGAGCAATTGAATTGAACGGCGAGGCGCACAGGACCAAGCATAGAATCATTTTCTTCAAGTCTTCTTTCCTACATAGATTTCTAATTGAACAAAATAGATCGCTCCTTTGTATCGGTTCCTCTCGTAGTACGTGACAAGACAGATCAAACTTTTGATAGGATATTCCTGGGGTCAGCTATGCACAATTCACAACAACCATCCTAAGCCAGCTTGGGCTTGGCAGGTGATTCTACCAAGTCTCTTCGGACTGATATGGCTGCGCGGGTGCCCTCTTCAATTGCCCCGTCGATGAAGCTTCGCCAACCCAGAGCCCAGTCGGAGCTGGCAAAGTGAATATTGCCCTGCTGAGCTCGCATGTCGGAGAGGTGGTTTGACAGAAGTCCGGGGCTGGAAAAGAACCTGTTCAAAGTTAGTAGTGTTTACGTTGTAAGAGTGATCTTCATACCAAGCGCCCTTGGCAAACTCGTCTCGGGACCAATTGTGGAAAACCTGAAAAAGTTAGTCACAGCCATGTTTACCGTCCCATCATCACTCACAATCCTCTCAATGTCCATCGGCACTAGCCCTTGCAATGCTTGCTTGGTCTTATCAATGCTATCCTCCGGGTGAAAGTGCTGATGCGTTCCGCCAAAAGTCACGATGTGCGTATTCCCCGAAGGCGTAACCCCGTCAGCCAAGCCATAGAAGAGATGGTTGTGCGGGTAGCTGATGCCAGTATAAGACCGCAGATCCCGATCGCGCACCTCGGCGTGAACTTTGACACACTGATTGACATGCCCAATATCGGTAGCTGCCTTCTTTCCTTTCTGCAGAGGCGGGTCAAAGGTGACGGCGTTCAAGACATTGAGCGGCATGGCGCTGATCAGCTTCTTGGCTCGGTACGATTGGCCGCCTCGCGTCGTCACAGTCACGGCGTCCTTGGTATTCGTGACGCTTGCCACAGGCGAGTTGAACGCGTAGGTTAAATTGCCCGAGGAGAGAGCTTCGCGGAAGAATTGAATGGCAAAGCTTGACTGGCCGTCGCGAAATTTGTACTTGACGAGATACTTGATGCATCCGTCGTACGAGTACTCGCTAAGTGCCCACCAGTGGAGGAACTCGAGGAAGCTGGTTGTCTCAAGTGTGCCGCCGCTGCAGAGGAGCACGAATGCCTCGACGCCAACGCGTTCGTTGGGTGTCAGGGAGTCTCTGATCTCACTCAGACGGTCCGCTACTGATATCGTGTCGAATTGGAGGGCTTCTGGGGTAAAGGTAGCACTATGAGGAAACGGGATGACTCGTCTGCCAAACTCGCCATCGACGTTGACGAGCTTGCGAAGAGCAGAATCCATTATTGCGTCCTAGAATAAGGTATTCTTGGTGAGACATTGGTCTTGGCATGCGTCAGAGGGTTTGACTCTTACCTCTTCTTCGTGGCTAAACCTTTGGGTACCGTCAGGACCGGCCAAGAGATACTGGTTGATGCCCCGTGAAAAGTCATAAGAGATTTCAATACTATCTTGCATTTGGTACCGGAGAATTTCTCTCCAGACATTTGGTTGGCCCCAGTAAACCCAGGTACCTCCCATCTCAAAGGGGTACCCGCCAATGTTTGAGGACCAGGAGCGGCCACCAATACGATCGCGTCCCTCGAGGAGCAGTACCTTGAGACCTAACAAAGAAATATTAGATGTTGCTGCAGATACAAGACGCGTGCGTACCTGAGACAGATGTATCCCGTGAGGCTGTGAGACCGCAGTAACCGGCACCTATGACGATCACATCAAAAATGTCTGGGGAAGCAGGGTTAAGGTTGGTTGGAGGCTGGATGGCTCCAATGCAGGGCACACCAGCCTTCAAGCCCTGCTCCTGCGTCCAAGAATACCCGTCTCGGGAAGACATTTTTTCTGTCAAACATACAATGAAAAGATAGAGTTCTGACAGATACCGGGACCGTGGAAAGTTGGCCGTTATGTACCAGCTCTCGGGTTCGTGCACCCACAACGGCCAGCACCCGCAACGGTCCGAGCAGCAGACGCATGCTATCGCAGTGACTCGTAATCACCTGACGGTAATTACCCTTCAAGGAAATTTCTCGAGAGTTTCTATCTGGTCTAGAAGATCATTATCCCAAAGATACCCTGCGCTTCTCGCAAAATTTCCTCTTTGGGGTCGTTTTTTGTTCACGAAAAGCACGCTACTGCACCCCGCGTTTTGGCGATAAGAAAACGGCCAAGTGGAGTTTCTCGCAAAATTACCACATCGGGTTATGCTCTGCTCGTTATCGGACGCCACCTTGTAAGTGTTGCCCGCCGCAACTGAAGCCGGGTGGCGATGCTGTCTCTTTGATAGCTGCGATTCCCGTGTCTCAGATCTTATCGTTGCTGGCCTTACCCGACGCGGTCCGAGGAATCAAGGCTGGCTGGGAGGGGTGAAGGCGTCACCTGTGTTACCGGGACTCGAGGATAAATGTTGGCTTGTGTCCGATGAGGACCCTTATTGACTCGTCAAACTTGGAGCTTGAATCGACAATGGCTGGCTCTACTTTGAATCCGCATGAAGGACACCTGCAGCCTCGGCTGTCTAGGCTGGCCATGGTGGCCATGGCGTTTGCCATTCTCAAGTCCGTTCCAAGCGTGTGGCCAAAGACATAGAGGCTAACGGGTACAGCACCTGGATTGCCCTCGCCGGGTCCATCGGCCTAGTCCTTCCATCCGGCGGCGCAGTAGCGCTTCTATACGGCTTCATATTTTGTGTCTTGTGCAACTTTGCCCTCACGGCAAGTCTGGGAGAGATGGCCTCGATCTGGGCGACAGCCGGGGGGCAATATCACTTTGTCTTTGTATTATGTACAGAAAGATGGAGGAGATTGATGGTAATGGCCGCCAAACCTCTCTCCGACTAAGCTTCTGACATGGCATAGAGCTTCTGGGTTGGCTGGATCAATATTGGCGGTTGGCTTGTTGTCGTGACCGTCCAGGGCTTCTTTGCTGGTACTACCTCCCTGACCTTACTTTGTGTCTGCTGACTTTGTGTCTAGCTCAGTTCATTTGCGCTGCTGCGGTTGTGGCCTCGAATGACAGCTTTGTCGTGACACAGTGGAGCACCTACCTGATATTCCTAGCCATCCTCACATTTGCGACCGTTGCCAATATCTTTGGGAACCGAATCCTGGGACGATGGAATGATGCAGCGCGTAAGTTTGAAGGCAGACTACAACGACTTACCTCTGACTTGGGATAGTGGCATGGTCTATCTTAGGCGTTGTTATTATCGGTATCATCCTCCTCGCCATGTCCGACAAGAGCGACGCAGAGTTCGTTTTTACCGAGTTCGATAACCAAACCGGCTGGTCCGACGGCATGGCATGGATCTTTGGCCTACTGCAGTCTGCCCTATCACTCATCGGCTTCGATGTTGTCCTACACATGGCTGAGGAAATGCCAAACCCTGCGAGAGATGCACCTCGGGCGATGATCTACGCCATTGCAGTAGGAGGAGTTACGTGAGTTGCTATCAGGTATCCTTTGACATAGCCCAAGCTCACATGAATACGCAGCGGCGGCGCCTTTATCCTCATCATGCTATTCTGCCTCCCCGATCTCACAGCAATCACCGAGACCGCGACCGGCATGCCCATCGTCGAAATGATACACCTAGCAACAAAGAGCCGAGCAGCCACAACTGTCTTGACTCTCATGCTCAGCATATGCTTCATAAACGGCACAAACGCTAGCATGACGAGTGCCAGTCGATTGATCTTTTCCATGGCGAGAGATGGAGGCATCGTCTTTCCCAAGTTTTTCTCTCACATCCAGCCCGGTCTAAATGTCCCGACACGGGCGATTCTTGTTTGTTACTTGTTCAACGTTGTCTTTGGATTGCTCTATCTGGGCCCTAGTGTGGCCTTTGGGGCGTATATATCCTCGTGCACAATTCTGTTGAACGTTTCATATGCCTTTCCGGTTATCACTCTGCTTATTCGTGGCCGACGGGTACTGGAGGCTCACCAAACGCCAGATACCCCTTTTAAGCTGGGGAGATGGGGATACGCCGTGAACTGGGTTGCATCCATTTTTGTCGTCGTTACCTCGATTGTAAGTCAACACCTGTCTGTCCTACGGTTCCTGTCTCTGACCTGGGTAGTTCTTTTGTTTTCCGACAACCATACCTGTAACAGGAAACACAATGAGTGAGTTTCAGGACCATGCTTGTGTGGCCTTTAATAACAAAATACAGACTACGTTTGCGTGGTCATTGGGATTTTGATGGTGCTTATTGCCCTGTACTGGCTTTTCTACGGTCATCGGTTCGAAGGACCTGTAAGCGCATTCCCCTCAAGGCATTCTGCTCCAGTAGGTACGGATCTAATTTTTTCGGCCAGAAATTTGACGTTATCCTCGGAGAGCAGACTGGCAGCATTGTTGTCAATGCTCAACGGCCTCACACAGCTGACGGCAAGGAGAAAGGAAGCGTTGAGGATCAAGTCTAGCGTGGCAAAATTGTGGAGGATTGTGTTTCGACAGAGTATCTCGGCTGCAAGAGTACTTTATATTATAAGTTGAAGATGTTTCGGCGTTTAATCGAGCGCCATGAGAATACAGGGTTATGTATGGTATAATTGCAACGGCTGCTGCGAGGTGGATCCGTGTCAAAAGGGTTCTTAAGTAGGTATACGCCATAAATCTAAACAATTCTTGTGCGTGATCTAGAGCCCCCTCTGCTTTGTATGGGCTAATTCATTCTTACTCAGATACACTGTCAAAGCATTTCAATAGCTGGGCTTCCTGCGTCTTGTGCTTCTTCATTTACCATCTAACTCTGCCCTGGTCCTGGCGTAATAGACCAACTAGTCTGCTCTCTGAACATGAGCTGCTCGTTCTGCTTAAGTTTCTCCGGGTCGACGTAAATCCTCAGACCGATATTGCTGCTGTTTAGCCAGAATACGCGAAAGATGATGTAAATTTCTTCATGATCTTCCTTGGAGTGAATTCGTCCCATCTTAGGTATCTAGTTAGCCTATGAATAGTAGTATTCCCTTAGTACTTACCAGTTGGTATTGATTGCCACTCATGTAGAAAGGAGTGCCACACGGACCCGTCGTCGTCTTGACTTCTATGTAATACTTGGGTCGTGCGCCATACCACTCATCTCCGAGGCAGCCACAGTCGATGAGGGTGTCTGTAAAGCTTCCGGCAGTATCGAGGTAGACAAGATCCGCGGTCTCTTTTCTATTCCATGCCGTCATGCCTAGGTAGTCTGGGTGAATCGTCACGTACTTTCTAATTGTGCTTTGCCAGTTCCCACGGTCCCAGTTTGGCAGTTCAAGTTTGGATAGGAGCTCGAAAACCTAGATCAGATGCTTAGCGTTGAAAGTCCATATTGCGCGTACAGAAATACTCACATATAACTCGCCCGCGGCGCCAATCTTCTTGTCACGCTCAAGTTGTTTGGTAGACCGGAACCTACCCATCACATCTAGCCCGTCAAAACTTTCATATACATCTGCAAGTCCTGTAACGCCCGGCAGAGCACTCTGCATATCGCTCATATCGAAGGACACTCTAGGAGGGAATGAGGTTCTTCGAGCTGTTTCGACAACTGTATCTAGAATCATGAGATATTCAAATCCTTCGGGAAATCGAGTTTCTGGTGGCAGGTATTGTGGAGTTTGATAGCTCGGCGTGTTCAGTGATGGCGATGAAGGTAGAGCTTGTGATGAGCCATCTCCAACTCCTGGTCGAGGTAGGTGAGAGATGTGGCCTCGCCGGGAATCACGCTCAACTATCGTTTCCGTAGGGGCTCTTGCGGGCTCGTCGCGTGATGACCCAACGTGCGGCGGCGAGTTATTGTTGGTCGAAGAATGAGTCGGTGTTGTTTGCTCCCCGTCATCGGTTTCAATGGCACTCTCGGATAGTCCATGTTCTTCCTCCTCCGGTTTCTCCTGGTCTTCAGCCCTATCATCCTCGCTGTCATCGTCGCTTTCATCCTCATTCTCGAACGGCACTTGTATAATACCCTGATCATCGAGGACATCGTCAAGGACGGATCGATCACAGGCAAAAATCGACGTTAGGGCGTTGACTATGTCGGCCTCGATAGCCCGTTCGTTGTCACTTGTCGGCCGTCGCATCAGCCACGCCGCTAATTTTCTGGGCAGAACTGAGCCAAAACAGAGCTCCTGCGCCTTGCGTTCCTTGGGGACATAGATCACGAGTCTGTCTGTGGTCTCGTCGTCAATGTGCTCGTTGGCAGCCGCCATTGTGACTTGAAATCTCTGCCTGTTCTGGAAAATCTCCAATACCGAAGAAATACCGTCAATCTCCATGACTGCCATTGTGCGTAGCTGCGCATAGACTTGGCTTGGGTCGTCTTCAAAGCGAGGGCTGTTAAAGGTCGCGGCAACTCTTGTTAAGAGAGAATAATCAGCATCACTCGCATATTGCATCCTTCTCTCCACTTACCGAGCAACATAGTACGCTTTGCGTTTCAGGTCACGATTGCGTGACGAAATCGGACATCCCAAGTCGATGGGAATAGAAGTGCGTTCTCTAACAGAGTTGGACAGGTACCGTTCCTGAAGGCCTGCCCATTCGAAGAATGATTTGAGGCGACGAATGTCCTCTAGATCAAAGTCCAAAAGATTGATCTTATCCTGGAATTTTGCCTTCAACTTGTCTCGGTCTCCAATCGCGAAGTCCACATCCACAGAGCTCAAGATAATAGAGCCTTTTGGAAACCTAACAGGAAATATCTTTGCCTTTCTGATCGGTTGCGGATCCAAATTCGTCCGCTCTGCCTGGAGAAGCCCGTTGAACGACAAAATAGCCACTTTGATCTCCTCCATACTGCTCTGTGGGGATTGACGCAGCTCGTCGTAGACCATTTGTAGCGTGAGTAACTTGACTCCTAACTTGTCGACAAAAAAGCTCTTGTCACTTTCCCAGCACCCATCTAGGATGGCTTTACCACGGATTACAGTCTCACTAGACCACAAGCAATCGGAGGTCTTGTACCAGCCTGGCTCGCCGTGTGTCGTCTCGTGATATATGAGAGGAGCTTCCTCAAACGCAGCTCTGTTGTGGTGTTAGTCTGTGCAAGGGCAATCCTAATAATATTGAATGGGGTCAGGACGTACCTCATATCAGGTGTAGGCTTTATATACTTGTCCAAACATCTGTATAGTGTCCGCAAGTGATTGATATCCTCACAGCCCTCATCCCGAAGTACCTTTAGCTCCTCCACCAACTCTGTCAATGAAGCGTCTCGTATCATGAGAGTTCTTCGGAACAACCTCTCAACATATCCAATTTTCTCATCAAACAATGTTCGTGAGTAGATATATTCGAGGGAATGTGCTGTTACCATATTTGGGGGTGCATACCAGAGGCAGAAAGGCGACGACGTCCACATAGTCGCCTTCTCATCTGGGTCAAGAATGCCTCGTTCATCAAAGTACTTCCTAATTGCCAATTAACAACCCGCGGTGTTGAGAGGTTCTTTTGTACTCACCTGATTTTCCGTCGTGCCCCTGGTTCATCGTTGGCTACCTTAAGCTTAGAGTAGATGGCAACGTACAAGCCAAATACCTTTTGGGTTTGTTCGGCGGAAGGTTCTGGGCACGACTGCTCAATGCGGCGAAGTATTTCAAGAAGGAGGTCCAAACTATCATCTTTGCCCACTGAAAAGTGCTTGGTCAGAAAATTCCACCTTAATCCAAAAAGCTGAGATTCCTCGGTCTTGAGAAAAGGAAACTGCTCCGGATACTCCATGTAGCGCTCGACAAGGTCTTGCAAGTGTTTTAAGGGAAGCCACGTTTCCCTCAACTTGATTGGAAAGTCCACTCCGCAAAGGTGCTGAGCAGGAAGATCCTCTATGCAAGATCGAAGACTCGGGTTTTCCAAGAAAGCCGACTCTTCGTGTGGCCAGAGATGCTCGAACAACCCCAAGAACTTTTCTGGACGGTGCTGATGAACGTAAAGAAAGGTATCCGACAAAGCGTCTCCAGTGCGTGACAAGAGTCTAAGACGCTCCCGTATGCCAATGGCATCACAAAGCCATCTCTCCCAGCTCGGGTGAAAGAAGTTAGGCCTTGCCGGTGCATTATACATAGTATGTGAATACAACAAGCTTACAGCGAATCCTGGGGCAGTGCTCTCGGCAGCCAAGAGGCTTGCAGGGCTGTAAGCATGACCCGTGCCAGGAAGGTAAATGTCAGACCGACGTGGGTTCGTGAGCACATAGCTTTCATTGAAAACATGTAGCATCCTGTATTCTTCATTTGTGTGTATGTTAGGCTGGTGAGTCAGGTAAAGAAAGTGAAGATAGGACTTGAACGTTGCGAATGCCATGCTGGTCTTGGAAGGGCTAAATTGCCTCAGAATCGAGGCTCTCACCTGGTCGCTTGTAGCCTCAGAAGCCCCCAGATGTCGAAACAAGGTAGATCGATTGGGGGTTTCGGATGCGGAAAGAGCAATGACTCGAAGATCCAAGGAAACCGGAATGTCCATGTCCTTTGTCTTTGGGAAATACACTGGCCCTGCTGCAGCCGATGTCCACTCTCCCTCTCTCAAGGGAAGTAAAGGAAGCGACTTTAGCCTTTGTTGCGCGGATGTGGGATCCTCCTCGAACCACAGAGAGAGATTGTATGCTACAACCGAGTGCCATTTATCAGTCGTGTCTTGCCCATGCATTTTTGAGTTAGGGCTGCGGAGATCAGTCTCTAGCAAGTTGACTAGAACGTGGATGGATACGGGCTTGAGACCATGGGTTTTGAGAATGGTCACCGCCCTTTGAGGGTAGTTTGGCGAAAGGTACAAATCCCGGTCAGGATCGTCAAATATAGGCTTCCTATCATCGTCTAGTGCGACGTCATGAAGGATGTAAACGTCGCTAATGAGGCGCAAATCGGTTCTCTGGCGTGACCTCAAGACGGGTCTCGTCTTCATCAAGTCCTGGATCTCGTGATCTAGGCCGGACCAAAAGGCATCAGAACTGGTTTCTGGAGACGGCAGAAACATTGGCCAGTAGTAGCAGAGGATGGGATCCTCGCAGAACTCTAAAACCGCTTGAAAGAACGCAGTCGCGATCCAGGCGCGGAGGTCGAGATTTCTTCGTGAAGTGGTGACAATATCCTGTCGGCTGGCATTTGTGTCAAAATCGGAGTGGATGAGAAACTAGCCAGTCAGCATCGTGCCACGGTATAGAGTAGTCCACTCACCTTATAATCGGATTTCCTAAGAGGTAAGAATGCAAATAGATCGTGTTTCTTTTGAGTAACAAGGGGGACGGAATAGCTTTTGATTGGAAAACCTAAAACAACTTCGGCCATGGAAGATTTCGTCCTCGCCTCGTCTGTATCAAGGAGCTCGCGATTGTCGCTTCGCGCCAAACCAGTTGCTGTCTGCTTTGTGATGTGGTAGATCTGGCTTTGAGTGATTTTTTCCCCTTCAACATTGGAAATGGTCTCTAAAGACACGCGATAATTGCTGATTTTGTGCTTGCGAAATTCTTTTGATCGCTCAAGCTCGCCGTTCTCTCTATAAAACTCTAAGCTGATTCGCTGGAGTTTTCGGAGAAAGAGCAAGCACGTTTCCTGTACCTCGTCGAATTGCATGGAAATGATTCTCTTTATGTGTTGAATTTCGCCTTGGTCTCCTTGGTCATGGATATATAGCGTCATGCGTGTCAGAGGGCTCGGTATGGTTTCGGCCGGGTCGACCCAGATAGGTCTGATCATGCCGAGGCCTGGATCCGTTTTGTTGTGCCGGAATTCAAAAGAGAAGTACCCGGACTGAATATGGACTCTGTACGCAGCGATGAATACAGACTTGAAACCAATACCTTTGGCACCGATATATCCACGAGAAGCTGACTTGGTACTTTGCCCGACAGCGCAAATAGCTTGGAGATCCGGCTCGGTGAAGCCATCTTCGTTGCAATCGACAACAATGCGATCCGGATGTATTTTGAAAGAGATGAATGGCGGTTCGCTGTTTTCGGTTGCCTTTTTAAAAAAAGTTGTCCTCGGCATTCTGAAGTAGTTCAAAAACGAATCGGGCACCGCTGCCGTATATCTGCTTGGATAATCTTGAAATAGTTAGGGTGCGGGTAGTAAAAATACTGGCGTGAATATCTCACATGTTGATAGAATGCGATAGCTCGGTGTGTGCCTTTAGAAACTCTTCATCAATCTGGCGGCGATATTCGGCAGTAAACTTTCGTCCAATGTCGTCCATCTCCTTGTGGATGAATCCATATTTCCAGGTCAAGCGCCGCACAAGGCGTTTTGCTTCTTCTGCGCTTGCCATTGTGGCAGGGCGGACTTTGCGTTCTCCGACGTGTATCTAGGTAGGTGGGTAGGTAGGTGTAGAGATGATAGGTACAGCAAGATGGCTGGCTACCGGCTCGACTATCGGGCGACTTCTGGGGTCAATAAAAGAAAAAGGGGGCAAAGTTACTGAAGAATGGCTAGCCGGACTTGGACGATGCAATCAATCACGTCTCCAGTTCTTCGCTAGTGCGACAATTCTTCTGCATGTTGGTCACAGCACCTGCCGGGTCTGGTGTTTTCAGCTCGCGACCCTAGCACGCACTTTCTATGCTCTACTTCCGTTTGGTTGTGTTGCAGCACGTAGAGTTGAACGGGTAGGGCGACCATAATAATACCGCTAGCTCGCACAGGCGTATATCTCATTTATGAAGACCGGCAACATGATGGCCGAGCTATGCCTATCGAGGGAGATGAAAAACATGAATGTACTCCTACCTAGGTACCCAGCAAAGCAGAGTGCGTGCCTTGACACTCCTTCATCAGCTGCGGTAACACTGGGGGTGGGGCAGTAGAAAACATCCCAGAACCAACAACACTTTCCCCCGGAAATTGTTACCACGGCTGTGATAGCCAAGACCCTGCCTGCAACCACCTCCATTTTCTTTCTTCCCTTGTCTCTTTTTCACTCAGGGAGAGCCCCTGTCCCTCGTGTACGTACAAACCCTATTTTAGTACTTATGCCGGAGCTCCGATTTATGCTTCTAGTTGAGATGACAGGAAATTGCGATTTTGAGGAAGAGAATGGCAGTAAAATAAGGCCATCCTATAGCCTGAATCTTACGCACAAGATTTCAAGATCCTTGCTAGAATAGAGATCTGGTAAAGGTAGATTATGAAGGCTAACTTATACGGCCTGCCAGGCCAACTGCAGTCGGTCGCATGTCTCAGATTGTAAATTTAGGAGCTGATGTTGCTCAATGGATGCCACACAATCTTCCTATCCTCCCCCTTGCCAGCTCTCGCCTCACTTGACTTGACCGAACTGCTTGAACACAAAGTTGGTTAAGTGCCTGATATCATATCTTCCGCAGCCGAAACGTGCTCTGCTAAGTGAAGATTATTTCTGAGAAAGGAACCTGCCGCTGAAGAGATAGGAAACATTCAGATAGAAACGTAGCTGGTCGAAATTTTGGACAGCTATGATTTTGCAACCACTTCGTACAGCCCCCAAGGAACAAGTTTACAGTCATGTGCCAACAACTAAGAAACGTTACCTCGTCGATGCAAGATTACTAAACTTGTCTCTCCCTTGTGTCATATCTATTGCAGCCAACAATGACCATCGCGATCGAGTTGCGGTAACCATGCCACTAGGGCGGGAATTGGGGGCGGGATTGGCAGCCCAACCGCCACAGGGCTCTGAATGGCTGTGAACCTACTGAGCCAATAACAAGCATACCACTAAGCGCCGCTGATCAAGGTCCCATCCTATCGCGACGGGGCAGTGACCACTCCTCAATCCAGACGATGCATAGGGCTGACCGAGCTGAGCTTTTGCAATGCCACAGCGGCACAAATAGCTTGAAAGGACCGACTATTTGGGCCATTGAAGATGGGAAAACAGGTATTCTGACACAAGGGCTGAGAGATCGACGGGAGATCTACAACAAGCATCGAGATTAAATGATGGAATTGAGTAGCATATTTAGCATGTCTGCACATCATTGGTCCTCAAGACCACGATAGTTGCTGAGGTCAGCCGCCTCCGACAGGCCGTGAGCGATGGCCCGGAAACATGTGGGTGAGATTCGTTTCAGAAGGAGAAATGATAATTCATTGAGGACTACTACAGGTATGGTCTTGAGCGGAGAATTCCGAGGCTAGGAGAGCCCTTCTTGATGGCCATGATTGAATTACCCATATCAGTTAGCACCGAGAGCACAGCGACAGAGACAGACAGAAGTATAAAGGCCCAGATCCTCCCGCCAGGAGGTTCATCTTCACCAGCTCGGCTTCAACAAACACCTTGACTTCAAACTTCTCATTCCACTCAAAGATTCATCATGATGTTCAAAAACCTCGTCGTCTTTGCCCTGGCTGCTCCAGCCTTGGTGGTCGCCTCTCTGCCAGGTCTGTTCTCCAGGGATGGACCATCTGCCTTCTGCAAGGCCCGCCTTGCCAAGCGTGGAGTATATCATGGCGACAGGAACGGCAAGTATTTCCAAATACTTTGGAAACAAAGTTACAGAGATACTGACATGCCGAGGCGACAGGTAACACCAGGGTCACATTTAGTAAGCACAGAATCAACTGGGGCACCACGCCGCCCTGGGATGCCCTCAACCACTTGCACAAGCAGTGCGAGGATGACAATATCTGCCCGCCCAAGGTTGAGGTCCCGACGCAGATCGTGTCTGGAGATGACATTCACGATGCTACCATCACCATCACGATTCCAGAATTCACTTCTCAGTCGAAGAAGAAGACAAAACAGTTCATTGAACTGCTCAAGGCTGTATCAGCCGGTTACGGGAACAAGCACACTTACCAGGTGAAGAAGAAGAAGTACCATCCCAACAAGACCGGATGCTGCCCCCCTGTCGGTTGCTGTATCTGCGACGGTAAGTTGATGTTATTCTCTGCCTCAAAAACGTGCTGATTGCTGCGCAGCTGGCGACCCCGAGTCCGCGGATCAGTATCACCAGACCAACGTCATCAATGTCATTGCCAGAGATGACGACCATGACCTCCACGGCCAGTTTGAGGTGAGGGTGTCGGTCAGCTTAAATGTTGATGGTGACGATCAAATGTGTGAGAATCTCACCACTATTGGGTCGGCTGTCGCTGGAGCTGTCAGTGGTATCGCAGGAGGCCTTTTTACCTTGTTTTCTCTCACCTGTTGAGAAATTGACTCCGGAAAAGGTGTGAGAATGGGAGTGAGGAGGAGAAAGGCTGAGAATGTGGCTCAGTGGTCTAGCAATAGAGGTTCCTTCGGAGACAGGTCGGGGAATTTCTGTGGTTTGAGTTTGAGGAAATGGTACAGCACGGGTAACTTGAGAACATTGGACAGGAGCTATCAATAATAATAGTCACCAACCGGTTGAATGATGATTGCTAATATTGGTGACGTGTGTTAATCCTACGAGAAGAAATGAGAGGAATGGGCAGATAACTGTATAGGAGTCCTTGAGAGACAAACCTACATGTATGTTTCGAAGCTGACAATCATCTACCGACGTTAGGTGCCGTACCCCACTATCAACGCAGTTTTGTTGCACTCCATCAGCTGAGTACCTAGACGGGAACTCGTGAGGCGCCACAGTCGTGTAGCCTCAAAATGCCGTGTCCCTTGTGTGCTTCCCTTCTCCTAAGCCCGAGGCTGCCTCCGCCTGAACCAAGATGGGGCGACGGCTCTACCCGAACAGAATGCACCCTACCTAGCTATCACAAGAAACACGCGCTGGTTGAGATCTTGCCTTAAGAGAAAGAGTGTACGTGATTCTACTTGTAGGTGTATTGACCATCTTAACTATCGTGATCGAAAGAGATGGGGAGATACATAACATGGCCTTTCAGCTGAAGTGCACGTATGCCCTAAAATTAACCCCTGCTACGAAATTGAGTTCCCCGAGACATAGTTGTACATGCAACGCAATCCGAACCAGTCGTACAGAGCAAGGAGTGAGGCGGATGCAGCCACGTCTGGAAACTCTCTAGTGGCGCGTTTGCCGGAGAAGCTGAAAAGCAGGCTGGCCTCTGGGCGGTTTGATTTGCCCTTGATGGATTAAAATGCAAATCACGTAGATTGTGGAACGGGGCAGTGTACACGATTGCATTCCGATTGGCCTTTCTATTTCAAGTATCTGGGGCCCAGATCGTAAGGCTGGAGTCTCACTTAAAGCGGCCGAAGCCGTCCTTTCGTCAAGAGCATACTCTTTCTTCCTGGATCGTACGTTAGGAGATGTAGTCATGGCCACGGTATCACCAGACCCGACTCTGTCGGCACTGTCCAGCATTACACCCCCGGCAGAGCTCTCTAGTTTAAATAATGGCGGACTGTCAGATGTTTGCGGCTACGTGAGTAGAAAGTCCGGTAATTTTTCAATTGATGAGTTTTGATTTCGCTCCATATTCATGCAACTGCGCAGAAACTCCTTGGACATGTCCCGACAATGGTACATGCCTATACAACAAGTCTTCTGCAGCTGCTGGCTGTTGCTGGAGCGAGCCATGTACAATCGTTTCGGCATGTCACGACTACGCCGCCAGCGGAGATGGAAAATGCCACGAAGAAAGCCTCGGCGTTGGAACAACTTGTTGGTATGCATGCCCGACTAGAACAGCTTCTGGCCATGCCTCAGCTGACAGCCTTTAGCGAGAGTCCTGATACACCATATTGCCAAACCTGGTCCTACTCAGACATTTCTGCTTCGCTGGTATGGTGCACGGATGAGCCACCTACTGCACAAGTAGTCATCTTTAATCAACCCGTCAGAGTGACAGCAGACTCCAGCACCTTGGCAGATGGCACTTCATCGACGGTGATTGTCAGCAACACCCTAACTGAAGATGTGTCTGCCCCCACTGCAGCCACAGAGAAAAAGTCTGTAGGCCTGTCTGCCCCGGGCATTATTGCTCTCAGTGTTGTACTTGGCATTGCAGCTATAGTGGGGCTGGCTTTTTGGTTGGTTAGACGTTTCAAGAAGAGAAGGACCAGGGAGGCAGAATTGAGCAGAACATTCATGTATATTTGATTCAGATGGCCAAGTCTCATATGAGATAAGGTTAATAAGGTTAATAAGGCAAAATGATGATTCTTCGATATAGAGAGGCAATATTGTTTAGGTTGCGATGTTATATGCCATTGCTGATTTGAATGCCATTTGTAGATCTTTTAACATTTTTTTTTGCTTGGTATATTACTCTCTCATATGTAAGGGGCTGAGAGAGATGCAAGCGAAAAGAAGAGTGAAGCTATTGACTTGTGTGATGGCGCAAGCACGGAAGTGTTTCGAGTTCTGATTTTCAACTAGGCCTTTCGGTCCAAGCGGATCTTGATCATGACGGAGAGGGCATTGGCAGAGGCACTACTCGTTGTGAGTTTCCGTACTTGTCTTTAACATTTGTGCCTTGAACTAATATGCTCCCTCGTAATTGGATATGACGTGCCGCTAACTTTGCACACTGACCCTGAGTGTCCCTGGGCACCCATGGTCTGGGGTCAGACACGGCGCTCAGGCACAAAATAATTGACCCAGGGCGTGCTTGGTTGCCTAGGCGCCTGAGGATCAAGGCCTGGGAGTCGGAAGTATCAGAAGTATCAGGTACTTGTGCCAGATTTTTGGCACACTCACAGGTGAGGCAAGAACCCCGCCGCAGCTTCCCTGGTAGGATCGGAGGAGTTTAAAAGTCCAGCCTCCTTCCTCGATCGACCATGGACTTCATTGCAGACTACCTAGTTTGATGCGTCGACGCAGTGGATCGAGTTGGTTGGATCGAGGTGCAAATCGGCAATGTCGCGTGTAAAGTAGATGCGCGATCCCTTGCAATTCTTGGCTCTAAGATATGCTTAGACATGTCAAAGTATTTGCGAGGTCAATAAACCTACGTGTATGCGTAGCAGAATACACTCTTTGCTATGTGAATGCTGAGAACGGTGAAAGTCGTTGTGCTGCACTTCTGTTAGGCGTGGTAAAGAACGGGGCAGAAGGATGTACCCCTTGTCATCTCTGTGCTTGCCCGCATAGTTCTTTTCACTGAAGACCCTAGCCTGTAGATGTTAGTAGCCCCAAGTGCCTCTTTTTCAATGGATGAGCTTACCACCACGACATCCGTCGCAGCTGCAGAGGAGGCAAGAAGAATTGAGAGAAGTGCGAGGGGCTGCATTGCTTTGAGCATGGATAGCACTTGTGTAGGCAAGTGTAAATTGATGACTGACGAGCTGTGGGACTGTGTGTCCTTTATCGGCGCGCGGAACAAACATGCATGGGTGCCGGAACAGAGGTGCCGAACGTCTGTGCCATAGGAACTAGTTGCAGCAGCTGAAAGATTCGAAACGATCGGACGAATAAGGTTTACTCAACCAGTCAACTGCGTCAATCAACTAAGCTATTTCTAGAGGCCTTTCTCCTGGCGGCTAATACTGCCAATGATCTGATGGTTGGCGGTTGTTCAGGAACGTTAGTACCCAAGGTCGGAGGCTTCCTAGGGCCCCGCACTCGAATCACCCTAAGAATTAGTTGCGAGATTGTAGTATGAAAGCGATTTTGTTCCCCAGTTAATCAAGACCAGCTTGATCCCGGTGATGCATTGTCCAGTCGTCTTATCTAGCCTACCAAGGCTCTGAAAATTCGTGCGAGTCTAATGTTAAGTTGAGGTAAATCAATCGGGAAAGGATCTCTCAAGAATCAACATAGAGAGGTAGATTGAATATTCCTCGATGCATTAATTTGTTTCCTGGACCCCTGCTGCTCAAGACATCCCAGTCCCGCCATTTCCATTCTGCTGTCTTTATTCTGCCTCTTATCTACAGCAGAAGCACAACAAGTATCAGGGAGATGCGGCGAACATACTATAACGGTATCCCAATCACCTAAACCAGGTCGGTTCAGCGCGTCATCTGCCAGACAAAGATGACTTCCTTGTATGTGGGTTGTCCACGGCTTGAGCATCTATGTGCATCTCCCCCCATTCTTGGAAGGATCATCTCGATTGACAGCGACTAGGGGAAAGGAACATGCAGTGTCAATTGAGATTGCGTGCGTGTACAAGTATTATCGCAGCACATGAAATCAAGAACGTAATTGCCGAGCTCTTAGTTAATATCTCCGACCATCCGGTATAAATGGAGTCCGGATGTCGCAGGGCGCAGGGCAAGACTAATAAGCCCGACAACCGCGACGGCCGCTATGGAGTCGAAAAATCCTTTTGGTGGTTTCATCTCCGGTTTTCGGATCTCGGGTCTGACACAAAGTTACTTTCTTCAAATCCGACCGTGTCAGCATTGCCGTCAAGACGATGCGCTCCAGCCTCTCGTGCGATCATTGTCGGTGAGTCCCGCCATCGGTCGCAGATATTTCTCAATATTTGGGTCTATCGGCTAATCAAGGGCTGGCGAAGGAGGGCCAAGGTGAAATGCGTCAATTCCGGCACCGCGCCGTGTCAGAAATGCCTGAAGCTCGGGACATCGGGCTGTGAACTTACCCGGCCTCAAACGAGGACATCAAAAAAGATTGTCAGGAGAGCTCAGCGCCAGACGCCCGAGCTGACTCCGAGAAGCGACAATGTCTCGGCGATCGAAATCACTCCGAGGCACAATCTGCCAGACTCTATCAGGCTGCCCCGGCCCAGTCCTGCCTCGTCGAGACGGACTGCCCTCGACCGGAGGCAAGAAACTGTCGACGAGCATCTCGCAGGATTGCCGATTGGTGTTGTTCTCAAAGCTCTCAACATTTTTACTGCTAAATTCCCGGAACTAAGGATACTCCAGCCAGCGGCATTCATCGGAGAGTACCAGGCCGGTCGCACCAAGGAAAGCAAGGTCCTACTCGCCACCATTCTCGCCATCACCAGGAAACAGTCCTCGATATGTAGCGGCGACTGGCTCAACAGCTTGCGTAGCAGCGAGTGCTATGCTTCATACGCTTGGGGCATTCTGTGTAATCTCATCCTCCTACCACCCAACGTTCAAGTCGTCCAGGCCCTTCTCATCCTGACGCTCTATGAATGGGGTGTGCGCGAATTCCACAAAGCCTGGATGCATTGCGGTATGCCCCCGCGCAATAACTTTACGGTTGATGGACTAATCCCCCCAGGCATGGCCATTCGCATCATGCAGTCACTTCACAGCACTCGCATCTCTCCTCATTCCCTCGACACCTCCCAGAGCAACGACCTGGACGAACTTACCGCAGCTGTTGAGTCCCGGACATACTGGGCCTGCTTCGTCATGGACTGTACCATCAACTCGGGCACCTATAATCCTCGCATGCTACCCATGGTTGAGATGCAAAAGCTCAAGGTCCCCCGACCTCCCAACTTTGTCGACTTTGCCTTTGGATCGGACGGAGTCGCCGCGACCCAGAATATGATGATCCAGCATGTCGAACCATCCGGCAATCTAGACCTCGCACAGAGCTTTGAGACGATCGTTCTTGGCTTTGACATTTACGCGCAGGCCATGGCGTTTGTCTTTAATAATGGTCGCTGTGCCCCCGGCATGTGTGCGCCCGAGAATTGTCCTTGGGTGCCAGGTTCGCTCTGGTCAAACTGCCGAAACCGACTGGAGGAGTGGAGGAGGAGCCAGCACCACAGACTGCACTACCCAAGGCATAGTGTTGCCGTGCATATGACTCTGGGGCACGGAGAATCGTTCATATATCTCAACATGCTGTATTATCTGAGGTGAGCCAGTCGGCTCTTCTTCCATGATCATGCGCTGACCAGAGTTCTGCGTAAACAGTGTCATCATGCTTCACCGCGAATACTTTCCCTTTCTACCTACAGCAGAGACAACACCTCGAGGTCCTATTGATCCTCCTCTGCTCGAAGCCGAAGCTCCACCAGGATGGTGGGAAGATAGCTCCAAAGAGTTGTCAGGTGCAGCGGAACAAATAGCCTGTCTCCTTCAGGAAGCTTCTGAATGCGGCATCCCACTCATGACACCTTTCTCCGGCTTCTGCGCCTTCACGGCCTGCTTTCTCAATCTTTACTTCTTTTATTTCCCTAGGATGAACCTCGGTCGCAGCCCCCGGTCAGAGCAGCTGATGAACTGGGGTTTGGAGTATCTGGAAGAGTTTCAGAATGCCTGGGAGCTGGCAGGCGGCTGGGTATGTGCAAACTGAGTTTTCTAATGAGTATGATTGCGGGAGCTCACAATTTAACAGATAAAGACCATCCAAAATTCGTCGCTCTTGTACAAACGAGCTGCAGAGGATAGTAGCCGGTTCCGTGGAAGATCGAGAGCCGACTTTGAGACTCTGCACCAATCCATCCACGAGTATCGCATCGTTGACAGGTCGGATCAGCACCTGCAGCAAATTCGCCGCGCTGACAGGAACTCATCGAGGACCAACGAGCATTCTGAGAGAACAGCAACCGAACAACCCCAAATCCCGCCCAGTCCAGGTGCGGTAGTCAACGCGCCCTTCATAGACCCTTTTCCAAATTGGTGGTCAATGTTGCAAGAGGTGGAGTTTGCAGAGATCAGCAATATGATGACCTGAAGAAATTAAGCTTCTATTTTGCTCGCTGTCTATCTTCCTTTTGCTCATTACAAGTGACTCCTCTCTGCTTCCATGATGGCCTCTTTCAACACTCTGCAAATACCACGCAGCTGTTCTTCTGTAACGGTGAAGGGTGGCGCAATCAGAATGTGATCTCCCCTCATACCATCGACAGTTCCGGCACCGGGGTATAAAGCAACACCCTTCTCGAAAGCAATTTGCTGAACCAGAGGGCCAAACTTGACCTCTGGCGCAAACGTCTCCTTGGATGATCGGTTTTTCACAAACTCGACTCCCCAGAACAAGCCTCGACCTCGAATTTCTCCGACGGATCTGCACCCGCCAAGCTCAGCACGCAGGAGCTTCTCCAGAAGAGACCCCATTTTTGCGCACCGCTCAACTAGGTTGCTCCGCCTGACAATTCTCTGCACTGCCAACGCTGCAGCACACGAGATAGGATGCGCCTGGTATGTGTGTCCGTGGTTGAAAGCGGCTGTTCCCTGTCTAAGAACATCAACCACCTTTTTGTGAATCAAGACACCAGCAATAGCCGCGTAGCCACCACCGAGACCCTTGGCAATAGTCATGATGTCCGGGACGACTCCTTCTTGCTCAAAGGCAAAAAAGGTTCCTGTTCGACCGACACCGCACATAATTTCGTCAAGGATGAGAATGATTCCATACTTGTCGCAAAGGGCTCTCACTCCCCTGAAATAGCCAGCTGGTGCTGCCACACAACCGGACGTTGCGCCAACCACGGTCTCTGCAATGAACGCCGCGACCTTTTGCGGCCCAATTCGCAAGAACTCTTCCTCAAGTTCCATAAGCAGTCTTTCTGTAAAGTCTGCTTCGGTTTCAGTGTCGTCCTTGTACCGGTATGCATAAGCTGGCGACACATGCGAGACGTTGGGGTACATGAATCCCTGATAAGGAGCTTTTCGAGCAATGTTGGTAGAGATGGACATGGAAGCAATTGTGTTGCCATGATAGCACTGGCGCCTCGAAATAATGTGCACCCTCTCAGCGTCACCCTGCTCAAAGTGATACTGCCTCGCCAGTTTCAGAGCGGACTCGACAGCTTCGCTTCCACTGCCAACAAAGAAAGCCTTTTCAAGGCCATAGGGGTTGCCGTTGAGGAGAATATTGGCAAGCTCCTCGGCTGGTGCTGTCGTGTAAGCTTGTGTATGGACGTAGCTGACTTTTCGGGCTTGGTCGGCAATGGCCTGGATGACTTCTTCATTGCCGTGACCGATGAGAGCAACTGCAGCACCTCCGCATGCATCAATGATTGTCTGCCCGCTTGACAGCCTGAGCTCAATTCCATGAGCTGATTCAACCATGTAAGGATGTTGGACGAGCGAGCGGTGCATAAGCCGTCCTTCTCGGCTTATTGGTTTGACGGGGATAGGGTTGTGTGAAGAAACCTCTGAAACGAGGTCATCATTCCTTGAGGGCGCCATGTCTTGGGAAGTTAGCAAAAGTACTAATGGATTCAAAGAAAGACTTTAAAAGAAGTGCATGTGTTTCCTTCGTCTCAACGTCTTTAAATTGGTCTCTTGTGACTTAGAATTTATAAACGTCCAAAGCCGAAAGCCGATGGTAACGTCGGGAATGAACTATTCGGCGCCAAGCGGGCTGGTCAGCTAGTATGACAGCGGATTGCCTAAACAAGCTAGCTTTCCGAGCACTTTGTAATTCTATTAGCTCACTCAGCTGCAACCGTTGATCCAAGGGCGTCGGTTTTGATGCGGTGAAAACCGAAGCTTCGGGCCGGGTAGAGGATATTTGTGCAGCATGTTTCTTCTGCCCGTCCCCAGTCAACTTGAGATACACACGAAACTATTTTCTGCTTCTTTCAAGCTCTTCTGTAATTGCCGGGTGTTTCCTCTGTCTTTGATCATGACCGTCCACACTGAGCGACCAGTTCCTGACTGGCCTGGCTCTTCCAGCTCCTCCGACAATGAAAAGGGAGAAGACACCAACCCGTCACATTTGGACAGCTCATCTCCAGAAGCAAATACACCCCAGCCCCAAGAAATCGAGTTCGACAACCCCAAAGGATGGATCCCAGTTTCGGCAGCCGCTTGCTCTCTGTTTGTCTATCTCGGAGTCATCTACTCCTGGGGCATCATGCAAGTCAGGCTCGTCGAGACAACAGCCTCCAGCTCAACAACCCTGACCTTTGTCGGCTCACTGGGAACATCATTCATGATCTCGCTCAGTGTTCTTTCTGGCATCGCGGTTCGCAAGATGGGCTATCAAAAGACCGCTCTTCTCGGAGCAGTACTAATGGGGCTCGGCGAGTTCCTTGCTAGCTGGACAACCAAGCATGTCGGGGCCCTATTTGTATCCCATGGTGTTGTCTTTGGTATAGGAGGAGGGCTGTCCATATTTGTACGTGCTCCGATCCCACTTTATGCTATCCCACTGACGTCTATAGGCCTGCTCGACTGCGCCGCTTCGGTGGTTCAAGAAATACCGGGGCTTGGCAATGGGCATGGTCTTTGGCGGAGGAAGCCTCGGGGCCGCCGTCATGAGCATCGCAACAAATCTGCTCGTGCGCAATCTAGATGTCGCATGGACATTCCGAATCCTAGGCTTCATGCTGTGGGGGGTCTGCATCCCTGCGTCGTACTTTATTCAGCAACCAAAAGGCTCGGCAAACGCTAATTTGAAACTCCAATGGTAAGTCAAGTGTCCTTTCGTGCTACATTGGACGGGATATTCCGATTCAATCACATAACACCGTTTTCATCACCCAAGGGTCACATATCACATATGATACCAATTATTTTATGATGTAACCGCCAAAAGAAGCTTCGGATGCTCCCAAACGGGTTTTGTTGCGGCACATTTCTGATGTATCTTGCTGTTTCAGGTACCGCTTCAAGGAGCCGAGATTCCTTGTCATGGTTGTAGGGACGGCCGTGTCATGCTTCCCCCTGTTTGTTCCACCCTACTTTATTCCTATTTTTTCGAGATCTATGGGCTACTCGAACCAGATGGCCATCGTCATCCTGGCCGCATGGAACCTAGCCTCCACCGTCGGTCGCGTTCTGGGCGGGTACACCGCAGACGTGTTATTGGGGCCCCTCAACAGCCTAATACTCTGTCTCTTATTCATCGGATTGAGTTCACTCGCCGTCTGGCCTCTGGCGTCCACAGTCGGCATCTTTTCCGTCTTTCTCATCTTCAACGGCGTAGGCTGCGGCGCCTACTTTAGCCTAGTGCCCCCTATGATCGGCGCCATCATGGGGCCCGAGAATACCCTCGGCATACTACCCATCGTGTGGACCACCTGGTTCTGTGGCTTCTTTTTTGTAAGTCGGCGATCATCCGTGAGACGGAATATTCCGCTAATTGCCAGGGAACACCAATCGCATCGGGCATCTACTCGCTGGCGGGAAATGGGGCCGGCCAGGGTGTTGCGGAATTCCGACCCGCCGCTTACTACGCTGGAGCCATGTCAATCATCGGGCTGGGCTTTATCATGTACATTCGCTTCAGTCACACAAAAAGGGTGTTTGTGAGGGTTTGATAAGGAATATTCCGTTGGTCGTTAGTGCACTATTACATTATGGTGCTGGCTGCGTAGCATCTTGTGAGGCGCAGTCATTATAGTCTATTTATGATACATTTTTAACAACACTTTTCGTCTGTTCCCCTCTAAATCGGATAACCGGGTGATCAAGCCTGGTAAGTCCGCGGTGGACTCCTCCCCGCCGTAGCCTTGAATCCCCAGTCGTTAGTCACTGGGTCTCTTGAAGCATCACGGCCGTCTGCAGGGATAGCTTCCGATTGGACACTAATTTCTTGCGCAATGACAATGCCGCCAGGGCCATCTTTCCTGGTAGACTTTCCATCGCTGTCCTCGGGTAGAATGTGTTCGTCGCTGCCCCAGGCGGTAGCTTGTGGGACAGAGAGTGGATGTGTGCGTGGACCTCTCCGGCTCGTACCGAAACGGCTTCCGCCCATCTCGCTGCTTCGGAGCTGGTGGCTCTCGCCGTTGGATTTTGTGACTCTGCTGAAGAGGACACTGAGTCCAATCATGCTAGCGCCCTTTCGGATGAGGGGCTGGATAATCGGGAGGTTTGTGACGATGATGGCGACAAAGGTTTCTCGACATGCCCAGGAACTGCCAGAAACAGCTCCCTCAGGGCCAGACTACGATCGCTGGTCAGCACGGACAACGGATGCCACCAACTAATTGGCGTTCTGGGTTCAAGCATCTGCTTACTGTGAGAATTGTCACAGCTCGGATTGTTCCGGCCATCTTGATGAACAGGGCACCGCTAAAGAGCAGCATCAGAGTAAGTCTGCGTCGCAAACTGATATTGACTCCCCAGAGCAGCTAGAATCCAGTTAGTACGTGCACTGCCGCTGCGAACACTCAACTCACAGGCAATGGGATCGACAGAAGATAAATGTCAGTCAAAATGTTGGGAATAACCACCACCAACACGTAGGCTGGCGAGTTGGTCGGTCGGCACAGAGTCCCCGGGTCAGGAGTAACCTGCCAGAAGTGATGAAAAGGCTGACATGACAAAAGAATCGTAAAGAAGACGGCCGCATATGTAATTCCCAGAATAACGTATGCGAGCCGTACACGGGTTTGAGGTGAGTCAACCCAGATCTAATATCCCCAGTCAACATCTCTTCTTATGCGCTCGGATTGGTACGTACGTGAGTCGGCCGTAGAAACAAGTGACGCAAAACTTGAGGCGCCAGAGGATACAAGCGTAAAACGACCAGCCGATAACCTGGATCTTGGAACCCCATACGCGGTCGTAGTGCTCTTGCGAGTCTGGGTCGATGTTGGCGCGCTCCTCGGCGGTCATGTAACTATTAGTTAGACCTTAGAACTTGGCGCCGACTAGATATGCTGCTACTGTTTCTGCTGTAAACACCAGCTGAGGATCGGCATGTCAGCTTGCATATGCGGACCGTGCTGTTGGTTCCCTCATGAACCAACATGAACCAACAGCCAAGAGAGGGAAACTCACCCCGGTAAACGGCATCAGGTAATCATCGAGTTGCCAGCCGCCTGGACCAACTTGTCGCCATCGTACACCGACCCTCACACCAATGGTGATCAGGCCGATGGAGAGCAGAACGAACTGTTCCTCGATACCCATATCCACATGCTCTGATGGGGTCTGTATGCAGGACGAATAACCAAGCGCTTGGGACGAAGAATAAAGAAAAAGTCAATGGAAGGATTCAGAAAAAGGAAACAGGAACCACCGGGGATAAATCAGAGCCGCAATGCATGTCTTAATCCCAGTTTTATGGAAAGTTCAGTCCATGGGACAACCCGGGCACTCTTGCAAATTATGTTTCCACCCCTGCTTATGAAACCTCAGTGTTCTAACCGTCAGTGTTCCATCCGGTTTCGTCGATCCTGTTGCCTCTTTCGGGCGCGACACATGTCGAGACGACTGTGACAACCCTGACTTGCGGCTCCGCAACGTCAGCGCCCGGGCCTGCAGATCATGGCGTGCGCCGCAGCCCGTTTCCTGGGGGCATCTAGATAGGGACAAGATCATCACGTTATGCAGACAGAGATATAGAGGTTATGCGGCATAAAGGGGTTCTCGGGGGGTCCGCAACCCGTTGGATCTACGCAATGGTCCGAGTCTGGCGGAAACGGTGGGGGAAAAGGCATCCAAGCCCGGTGACTGGCCAGGGTCCGGATACACCGGGGAATAGGGATTAACTGAACGAGTAATGCTCGTCAAGATGAGTGGGTGGCGTACGGCCAGATGGAGTAAGAAACATGGCCTATAGTGGAGGTGGCCATCAAAGGATGAGCCCTGCTGAAGAGTCCCTGTCCGACCCACGTGTGGATGTCTTCGATTATGCTCGAGAAGCCATTGATACCGCACACGTTTTGTCCATGATTCAGGTCTCACGGCGTAGCGTTCGGGTTTAGCAGACTCGCGTGGCCAGCGTCACATCGGTCGCAGTGACGATCAATGACGAAGAGGGCACCAACCAACAACTCTTATCAAAGGTTCTTATTGTGCTCGTCTTCCCCTCACCTCGGCCGGATCTGCACCGTGGTCGGTCTCTTGCTTTATCCCAGACCCCTAGCGCATTCCCTCACTCACACTCACACTCTCCCAATCTCTCTCTTGGTATCTGCAGAGTAAAATGTCGTCAACTTATGATTTTGTTATTGTCGGAGGTACGTGATTCCGCCACTGCAACTCAACTGACTCGCTCCCTCGCCTCCACTGTCCCTCCCCCTCGTCGACTCAGTCCCTCGTCCCCGTAAGCACGATTGATTACTGACGCGTTCCACTCAAGGTGGCCCTGCTGGCAGTGCCGTCGCCGCTGGACTCGCCCGCTCCGCAAAGAAGCCCAGCGTGCTCCTGCTCGAGGCCGGAGGCGCCAACGAGGACCGCAACCTGAGGGTCGACGGCCAGCGATGGATCACGTTTATGAACAAGGACATGAACTGGGGCTACAAGACGTCCCCTCAAGAGCACTGCGACAACCGCGAGCTGGACTACTCGCGGGGTAAAGGCCTTGGCGGTTCTAGCGCCATCAACTTTGGTGTCTACACGGTTGGCGCGCGTGATGATTACGAAGAGTGGGCCCGTATTGTGGGTGATGATGACTTTCGCTGGGACAAGGTCCAGGCTCGGTTCAAGAGTCTCGAGACGTTTCATGGCGATATTCCCGCGGGTATTGACTCCAAGTATGCCGCTCCCAAGCCCGAGAACCACGGCACCTCGGGCAGCCTCCATGTTGGATACGCCAAAGAGTGGGAGAAGGATCTCCCTCCCGTGTTGGACCTCTTTGAGAAAGCTGGCTTTCCTCTGAACCCCGACCACAACTCTGGAAACCCTTTGGGCATGTCGGTGTTGATCAACTCGAGCAACAAGGGACTGCGCTCAACTGCCAATGACTTGTTGTCGCCTCAGCCTGACAACCTCACCATCCTTACCAACTCTCCCGTGCAAAACGTCATCCTGGAGGGTAATAAGGCTGTTGGTGTTGAGGCCAATGGCAAGAAATGTGAGTCTCCTGAAAGCGCTCGTGATGATGCTGCATTACCGCTCAGTAAATGAAATCGGCTCTTATGCTAACCCAATTAGACCTCGCCTCAAAAGAGGTCATCCTCTCGGCAGGCTCGCTCGACACCCCCAGGATCCTCATGCACTCCGGCATCGGTCCCAAAGACCAGCTTGAAAAGTTTGGTCTCCCCGTCGTCAAGGATGTGCCACGCATCGGACAGGGTCTCCGAGACCACATGTTTACTCCCCTCGTCTACACCCGCAAAGAGGGCGACACAGAACGGGCGCCCTTCTACGGAGACAAAAAGGTCATGGACGAGGCTCTCGAGCAGTGGAGACGCGACGGCACTGGCCCTTGGACCAAGTTTGCCTGCGAGCTCGGTATCGGCTGGTTCAAGCTCGATAAGCTGGTCCAGTCGGAGGAGTTTAAGGCTCTTCCGGCTGAGGAGCAGAGCTACCTGACCAAGGAGACTGTGCCTCACTATGAGATCATTACTCACTTCCCTATTCACTGGTTCATCCCAGGCTTCCCCGACTCTGCCCTCAACTACTCATGCATCCTCGTCTTTTACTACAACGCTCAGAGCCGCGGCGAGGTCACTCTCCAGTCCGCCGACCCGAATGTTCCCCTCAAGTTCGACCCCAAGTTCCTCGGCTCAGCTTTCGACAAGCGTGTTGCGATTGAGTCTCTGCGAGATGCTTTCCGCGTTGTCAAGTCTGAGGGTTACTCCAAGGACAACGTCGCTATGCTTGCCGGCCCTCAAGGTGACTCGGATGAAGACTTGCTTGCTCACTGGCGACAGACCATCTCTTCCAGCTGGCATATGACTGGCACAACCAAGATGGGCAAGCCTGGGGACTCCGATGCCGTTGTCGACAGCAACTTTAAGCTGATTGGCTTTGAGAACCTACGCATTGCAGATATGGGTGTCGCGCCTGTCTTGGGCAGCTGCCACGTCCAGGCGGTTGCCTATGTCCTTGGCGCAACAGCCGCTGAGAAGCTGATTGCCGAGTACAACCTTGCCTAGATGGCGAGTACTCAAGGGCGTAATTCATAATCGAGTCAAGGACTACGGTTGGCGGGCGGTTCGTCTATCCAAAAGGTTCCACAACATGGCGCTATAGTTTACAATCAAACAAGTAAAATATCCTTCACCATGGTCCAGGCCCGGTCTTCACAAACAAAGGACGACACTCCGTAACCCCGCAATGTAGCGCATTCTCCTGCTCTTCTTCCTCCCTGTCCAAGAAATAAGGATCTTCCCAAGCTGTGGGATCAAAGTTGCGGCCCTCGAATTTGCCAGCCTGGTGCTCGGCATAATCCAGATCAATAGCTGCAAAGTCGAGCCAGGACGAGAATTCCTCGTCGTACTCGGCCTGGTCATGCCAGCACTGGACAAAGTTGGAGCCCATGTCGCCGCACTCTGGATCCTCAAAACCAAACAGATTCAACTGAACGTAGACGGTTATCGGGCAGTCCCATTCCTCGCGTAGTTGCTTGAGCCCCTCTTCCCAATGCTGCTGCCAGACGTACCAGTCTCCACACCAGAAGAAGAATTCGATTCTTAAAACATTTGAGAGCTACAGGTTCATCGATAGGAGGTCCTGGATGAGCTTCTTTACAAATTCGCCACCTCCGTCCTCGTCATCCAAGAAGGAATTGTGCTTTTCGCGTTTTCCGTCAGAACCTATGGAGTAGCAGGGCTTTGTCTGCGAAGCCTCGACGATGAGCTTGTCGCTGCGCTGCTTCATCATGCGCGAGGATGCCTCGAGGTGATGCACGAGCCAAGGTTTGCCATGGGTATAGTCACAGTGTTCCTGGATTGGGATGACGATGGCATGGTTCTTGTACAGACGAGGGAGCAGGTCGTTTGATATTGTCGGATGCACATAGAGCAGAGGGCACGATGTTGGTGTGTATGCCGTTTTGGAGGTGAGGAGGTTGCTAAACTCGACTTGATCGAAGGCCAGGTCGTAGATCATTTCCCTGATCTCGAGAGCCAGGCTGAGGAAGTTTGCTGGAGAGGTCGCCATAGTTAGGAGATGTGAGTTCCGATGGGCCGCTGCTGCTGTGCCGTGCAAACATGTTAATAGATGTAGCTCTATTGCTCACATTCGGGGCTCGCATCTGAAAGGTAGCCTACGTGGGCCAATAAGGCGAAGCTTCCATCCTAGCCAATAGGAGTTAGGCTGCCAGACGAGGAAGATCCTGGCCAATAGGCATTACCATTGCAGTGCAGAAAGCTGTGCAAGCCTACAGGTGAATATTTAATGACTGAATTTTGTAGAAGGACTCTCCGTGAACCGTAATGACAATCAAGGTTGTGGCTGCTTTAAATGGTGTAAACTCATGGTTATTTGGATAGTTATTGGTAAACCTACACTTACACAAAGCAAACTCCACAACACATCAAATCCAACAACAAAGAAGTGGTATTAGATCAATAATGACAGATAACATAGTGATAATTAAAATTGACAAATACTGGAATCTAAATCTTTGGGTGTGTCAAAATGTTCCCTAATAAGTCGTTGCGAGTTTCATAAATAGACCATTGTACCAGTGACCAAAAGAGAATGCACCCTCTGGTAGCTCTACTAGTAACAATGCCTATATCTTTACAAGTTTGTTCTAGGGTAGGCAGCTCGGGTTCGCTTAGCAAACATCCGATAGCTGGCAGACACGAGCAAAAATGCTGCTTGAGATGTATGTCAATTTAATCAAAGTGTAGTAAAAATGCATCTTGTTCTTCTAGCTTTTGACTCCAGGCTCTCTTCGGGCAGAGTCTTGTTGTCTATTTGCTCGAATGGAGTCCTTCCGCCATTAATCTGCATTTTAACATGATCGTTACTTACACATATAGTTGAGAGGTGCTAGTTGCTATACTGCCAACATAGAGACTTTCGACAGTACGTTTCCAGTTAACGCACTTTCCACACAAGTAGAAAGCTGAAATTATGTCCGCCGTCAGAAGGGCTGAGAATTATGCTTGCTGTAACACCCGCAGGGACAGGGTAGCATCGCAAGCTCCCACGTGCTCCTGTCAGTGTAATTGCTATCATTTCCACTCTAGGCGATGGCCTCTGATAAGCACTAACTTGGAACGCGTCTGTGCCACTTTCTGGGATCTGTCGGCAGCGTTCACCGATGTTGCACAAATTGCTCACGTTGGACGCTTATCGCAGAGGGCTTGTAAGTACCGTAGACACTCAATAAACTCGTACAGCGCTAGTGCCCCATAAAAGGCCCCTGAGCCAGTCCTTTCGATTGGATTTTACGTCATAAACGGCTAATAGTGGAAAAGCGGATTCAGGGTGGATACTAGCGTTGTACGAGTTTATTGAGTTTCTACGGTAGGATTACGATGGCAAGCCAGTCCCACATATCATGGTTCGGCTGGAAAGCCCAGAATGCGGAATAAACCTCGGCTACCAATGTCTACTGATCCTTCGTTCAACCTCCCCATAAATGACGTATTGACCAAACTTAATCAAGACGCCCTCGAGGCTAGCGTAGGCATAAGTAGCCTGACAGTCGTCTCTCTGCTGCCACCTACCGAATAGGGCATGAAAATCCCACGTACGACTGGTGACTTCAAAAGTTCCCGGATATCTTGAGCGGGGAACCCTGCCAGACTTTTGCAAAGATACGGCGTGTCACCCCGATGTGAATACGGGCGTTGCTGCCGATGCGAAATGACGGGTTGTGCTCCCGATGTACAAAAGATTGTCCTCTGATGGCTGGTGCAGCAGGTATAAGTCAAGGATGGAGCCGGGCACAAGATCGCAACCTTTTCAACCCACTTCAACATTCATAGTTTGCGACAATGGCCTTGGCAGCGCTGGGTAGCCAACTTGCGGGCTCATGGAGTTCGTTCGCCATGGTGAGCGACTCCTTGAACATGTCCATGGCCGACCACGTCACCAGAGTCGAAGCAGATCTCGGCGAGCTAGGAGAATTCTACAATATCAATATCGCGCCCCGCCGTTACACAGCTCTTGAGGCCTATCACAAGAGCGAACTGGATCTCCTGACCAAAATCGACTTTGATGCGCTGGACCAAGAGGGCAAGGTCGATTACATCTTGCTCCGCACCTTTCACACGCGGCATCTCAACAACCTCGATCTCCAAAAGTCTTCGCAGGAAAAGTTTCAGCCTCTGCTTCCTTTTGCAGACGACCTAGTTGGACTTCTCGAGGCCCGCCAAGACGTGGAGCCGATGAAGGCCATGGAAGCCGCAAAGACGCTAACCGACATCACAAAGTCTATTACTCAAGCCCAGAAGAAGGTTGAGAGCGGTGGCTACAATGTCACCGAGACAGCCGGCTATCTGGCGACCAAGGCAATCACCGAGCTGCTGGAGCGGTTTGGGGAGTGGTACACGTTTTACTCGACGTATGACCCTCTGTTCGACTTTTGGGTTACGACTCCTTGGACGACTACAAACACCACTCTGGGTCAATATCTGACTGTAGTGGAAACCAAGTTGGCTGGCATGAACAAGGGTGATGGACAAGATGCTATCGTTGGCGAACCTATCGGCCGAAAAGGTCTGGAAGTCGAGCTTGAGGCCGAAATGATCCCATACACGCCCGAGGAGCTGATCGAGATTGGCAATCAAGAATTCGAGTGGTGTGAAAAGGAAATGATCAAGCAGTCTGAAGCCCTTGGCTACGGCAAAGAATGGAAGAAGGCTCTCGAGCACGTCAAGAACGACTATATGGACCCCGGAAAACAGACCGAGCTAGTGCGCAACTTGGTTGTCGAGGGCAGTCTGTTTGTCACTGATCGCGATCTCGTCACGGTCCCGCCACTAGCCAACTCGTCGTGGCGCATGGTCATGATTGACGCCGAACGGCAAAAGGTTTCCCCATTCTTCCTCGGAGGTCCCACCATCTGGGTCTCGTATCCGGTGGTGGAAATGGAACACGATCTGAAGCTCATGGTTATGCGCGGAAACAACAGGCACTTTGCTCGTGCGACGGCATTCCACGAAATGTTCCCGGGTCATCGCTTGCAGCTCTACATGGCGGATAGATACAATTCGCACAGGAAGGACATGTTTGACACGCCATTCTTTGTTGAAGGTTGGGCGCTATACTGGGAGATGCTGTTCTACGCTCGGGATGACTTTCATCACTCACCCGAGGGACGGATTGGTGCACTCTGGTGGCGCATGCACCGCTGTCTGCGTATCATCTTTTCGCTCAAGTTCCACCTCGGCGAGATGACTGCGCAAGAAGCTGTCGACCTGCTGGTTAATAGGATCTCTCACGAAAGAAGCAACGCAGAGGGCGAGGTCAGAAGGTCAGTAGAGGGGAGCTACTCGCCACTGTACCAGGCCGGCTACATGCTCGGGGCCCTGCAATTGTGGAAGATGAGAGAGATGGTGGTGAACAAGGAGTTGTCGGAGAAGGAGTACCACGACACCATTTTGAAGACGGGCATGATGCCGATTGAGATGGTCAAGGCTTTGGTTATGGGAGATGAGCTCTCGAGGGACTTTAAGTCGGAGTGGAAGTTTTACGACTTTGATTAGTGCCGCGAGACATGACAATGACTTGATGAGAAGGCGTTTCGATTCTTGTTACTACTCACATAGCGATTATATGAGCATTCATGTTGATATTTATTTTATTTGCTTGAGAGCGAAAACTAGTTCCGAGCCTTGAGTTCTTCTTCAAAATTTACAATACCAGTTCTTACTAGGTGACTAACAGACCGATAAAGTTAAGGCTCAACCGAGCATAAAAGGTAGACGCCTCAGCTCTAAGTCTCACTAGAACATGCAATCAGAGGGATACACAACCTGTGGCTGAGAATGATCTGGTCGGACATTATTGTTAGTCGGACTCTAGTAAAGTCCGGAGCCCGATCCGGCGGAGGATTACCGGAAAAGTGGAGAAGCTCGGAGGTTAGAAATGCCCGAGACAACCTCCATTCCCGAGCTGAGTCGACTCTGTCATGACACAAACAAGTCCCGCATAAACAAACATCGACGCCTCTCGACTATCTTCTGGCAACTCTATCTCCCGAGCAAGGCCTTGGAACTTTCCGTTGCCGCAGCCATGTCGCCCCCGCCGGATACAGACACGGCGCAGCCCAGGTCTCAGCGTATCCTGGCGTGCACCCTCTGCCAGCAGCGCAAGATCAAGTGCGACCGCAGATTTCCTTGTTCAAACTGTGTAAGACATCAGATCACATGCGTGCCGGCGACTCAAACCCGACCACGGAGACGGAGGTTTCCTGAGCGAGAGTTACTGGACCGTCTTAGACAATACGAGGACCTATTGCGCCAGAATAATGTCAAGTTTGAGCCGCTACACAAGGGTTCCGTGGCTGCAGACAAGGTATCTGTGGAAGCGTATGCCTCGGACAATGAGCAACCTGAAACCGAGGGACCCGATACTCCCTCGACATCGTCAAAGCCCGGGGGTTCGTATGAGGCCAAGTACGTTTGAGTGTCCCACTATCTCCTTTATGACTAACCCTTCCAGGAATCTCTGGCATGCTATGAGTCAAGGTGTATGTATATGTCCCATATGGCCGCCTCTCTAACACATCTAGTCTCGAGATCCGAACGACAATGTTCGAGAGGTTGTATTCAGAAATGCCTGGGATCAATCATTTGACAACGATGACCACATCCTCTTTGGCTCTCGTCAAAAAAGTGTCGACCTCTCTACTCTTCATCCAGAACCAGTTCACATCTTCAGGCTGTGGCAGATATACCTCGACAATGTCAATCCGTTGCTCAAAGTCACGCACACTCCGAGTCTGCAAGGCCGTATCATCGACGCCGCCAGTAACTTGAAGAATGTCAATCCGGCCATGGAAGCCCTGATGTTTTCCATCTACTGCATGGCGACTCTGAGTCTTGCTGCTGATGACTGCCAAGCCATTTTCGGCCTGTCCAAAGAGGATCTCTTGACCAGGTTCCAGTTTGGCTGCCAGCAGGCTCTCTTGAATAGCGGCTTCCTACGGACAGGCGATAGGGCCTGCTTAACGGCACTATATCTGTACTTGGTCAGTCATAAGGATGGATGGTTTGGCTCTCACTAACGTCTTCAGCACTCTACGCGCTCTGGCGCACATCCCCGGTCAATCTCGTCGATGCTCGGAGTAGCCATTCGCATCGCACAGCGCATGGGCATACAGACCGAGTCTGTAAATGCGAGATGCAGCGTCCTCGAAGCTGAAATGCGTCGAAGACTCTGGTGGTCGCTCATGCTCTTCGACGCTCGCCTCAGCGGTCTCGCCGACCACAAACCGACGATCCTAGCGCCGACATGGGACTGTGCCGTTCCCCTCAATGTCAGCGATTCGGAGCTTCGAGAGGAGATGAAGGACCCTCCAAAGGTCCAAGGAAAAGTGAGCGAGGCACTTTTCGCCGTCGTCCGCAGTGAGCTCGGAGACTTTATCCGCCATAGCCCGTTTCACCTCGACTTTACCAGCCCTGCTCTAAAGGCTATCGCCAAAGAGCTTCCCGGTGGTGGGGACCTGGACACTCTAGAAAAGTTTATTGAGGAGAAATATCTCAAGTTCTGTGATGCGCAGAATCCGCTCCATTTCATGGCGATATGGACGACGCGAGGATACTTGTCCAACTGTCGTCTGATGCAGGACTATGCCAAGTTTCTCGACCCTGCCGTACCAGATTCTGAGATCCGACGCGAGGCTGCAATGTCCCACGCCATGAAATGGCTAGAGTGCGACACAAAGCTGGCAATCTCGCCTCTGACCAAAGGGTTCGCTTGGTTCCTCCAGCTCTACTTTCCTTTTCCAGCATTCATCCGTCTGGCGCAAGACATTAGAGCACAGCCTTTAGGGAAGAAAGCTGAGCATGCTTGGGAGGTTATGAGCGATAACTACGAGGCACGGTTCGGCTGTAAACATTTGGTTCATAATCCCGTCTTTACACCCTTCACAAATGTCATCCTCCAAGCGTGGAGTGCGGTTGAGGCAGCGTCCAAGCAGTCGGGACAAGCATTGACCATACCCAGGATTGTCTCCAACATCAAACAAAGTCTGGCTGCAGCGGCTCAAGAACCTCGAGAGGTTAGCGCAGAACAGCTGGACCCGATCATAACGCTGGATGGGGATTTTCCTATGCCAGATCTGATGGGCTTTGGCAACCACGGCCTATTTTGTGACATGATCGGGCAAGATCAATTTGCAGGAATGAATCTAGAGATATACTAGTTGTACTAAACTCTCTTTCTAATTCTGACGCCAAGCTCTTACAGCTTCAAAGGTCCTGGTAGATACTCCACGTAGTCATTCTCTTTCTGCCCATGCAAATAAGCACTCTATCCATCCTGACTCAGGATGACACTCACCGGCCATTCAGCCAAATGTGCCTAATGCGAACCCTCGGCAACTGCCAAGATACAGTAATCGTATTCCCCAAAACTCTTCATCACGCTTTCGCTCAATATGCCTACTCTCGAGACCTACAAAGGTTACCCACTATGGCACTACATCCCATCGCTGCCAGCCGCTGGTATCTTCACTGGTGTCTTTTCCTTATTGACCCTGGGACATTCGTTTAGAATGTTCCGCCACAGAATGTGGTTCTGCATTCCCTTTGTTGTGGGCGGCGTTTGTCACGTCAAGCCCCGGTTATCACACGTCTAATGAGCCCTAGTCGAGGTTATCGGTTACATCGGCCGCGTACTAGCATATGATAACTACATCATACACTCGACCTTTGTCCTCCTCGCCCCTGTCCTCTTCGCCGCTTCTCTATATATGACACTCAGTCGAATTATTCGCAGCGTCAATGGCACTCACTGGCGATGTTGTCAGCTTTATTATCCAAGGAAGCGGTGCCGGTCTTCGCGTGCAAGCCGGACAGCGACATTGATCGTGCGCTTGGTGACCATGTGATCATTGGAGGCCTGGTCTTTCAGCTTATAATTTTCGGCGTTTATGTCGTCACCGCTTGGCAGTTCAACATTGTCTTTGGCAAGGATACCGCTGCCACCCGCACCACCATTGCTTGGCAAGCTAGCATCTACATGCTCTACGCCACGTCGATCATGGTCATGGTTAGAAACGTCTTTCGTGTTGTCGAGTATGCCATGGGTAGCGACAGTTACCTGTTTACGGTGGAGTGGGATGTATACGTGTTTGATGCCGTGCTTATGGCTGTCACTATGGCTCTGTTTCTGTGGTACTATCCTAGTCAGTTGAAGCTTGTTAGTAAGTCGGACGAGAATGAGATCGAGTTGGGACCTGCTGCTAGGGTTGACAGCGGAAACTCTTCTGTCGCCAGCCGTGTTTACCTCAGATGAGACTTGGTGGATGCTGGCCTATTGGCCTGAGAGGCTGGTTATTCATCAAGTAAAGGAGGGCATTGGGGCTAACTGTTTCTATTACTTGAACGAAAAGCAACATACTCTGATCTAGATGATATAGACCATCACAAAAATGAGACACATCATCTTGTAGCACTTTGAAAGAACAAACGAATGACTGGCTATCGTTTTCAAGTTCCATATTTAGCCCTGCATTTTGCCAACTCATTTCTCTCTTCTGGCAACTAAAATCCCTCGCTTTTTGGTCTCACTGAGGGGCAGCGCCTCCCAAGATGGCTCCTCACTAAGCACCACACTATAACAGGGATCTCGCTTTCAGCTGAGAGGCGTCAATTATCTGTCTGCAGATTCGCTGTGCGCTGGTCAGACGACCTGGCGCTGCAATTTGATTGGCTCCAGGGCTTTCAGCTCCTCGCCTTAACGACCTGATAACAGTCTGCCGCAATATCGCGCGCAGACGATTTCCCTTCACTTTAACCGCCGAAGTAGATCTTCTCCGGGCCTCGTCTCAAGAATGCAGCGTGTGCGCCGCTGTATGCGACAGCTTGACAGGGCTTCAGTCGAACTTGGAGGCGCGGTGGAACTCGATCCAATTCCGCTTCAATGCCTGCAGCAAAACACCAAGATTCTTTGCTTCAGAGGTGATACCCAAGGATGGCACATATCAATCTACCCAGTTTCAGATCTATACTGAGCTCAGTGAGTTGCCCGTGGCTTATGTTTGACTGTGAACCAACATGTTTAGGTCAGCTAGGTTCTGAGCCCATCATCGGCTCCGCGAGGAGTATTGCCGCAGAGTCGAACTCAAGCCAATGCTTTGATCTTATACGGCATTGGATCTCGGAGTGTGCTCAGCATCCAGCATGCGCTCCCTCGTCCTACTTTGCCAGACTGCCCACCCGCCTTCTCGACCTGCGGGCGAGCGCTGATGGTCTCATCAAGCTGTATGAGACACAAGGAGAGACGGATCTATACATCGCCCTCAGTCACTGCTGGGGCCCCAAAGGCCTTCCACCCGCGGCCAAGACAACCAATGCGACCATGGATGACCGCAAGCAAGGGATTCGAATCGATTCCCTGCCCAAGTCTTTCCGAGACGCCATCGCAATATGCCGCGAGCTCGGAGTACGGTATCTGTGGATTGGCTCACTATGCATCATCCAACAAGACAAGGATGATTGGGACAAGGAATGCTCCCACATGAGAGACGTTTACAGAAACTCTTACTTGACAATATCCGTGGCCCGCTCCCGTGAAAGCTCCGAAGGGTGTTTCTCAACACGCTCGAAGCATCTGTCCACAAGGGTCGGCTCCATCAACCACCAGAGCCAAATACACGACGTCATGGCCAGGGAGAGCATCAACCACTACCAGATAGCGACATCGGACAGCTACACTTCCGATTTCCCCCTCTTTTCACGGGCATGGACTTTTCAAGAGCGGGTTCTCCCTCAGCGAGTGGTGCACTACGGCGAGACAGAGCTGATCTGGGAGTGCAACACCATGTGCGACTGCGAGTGTGCTGCTTCTCGGGAGATCCTGGCATCTTGGGATTGGCAGAAAAGCACCAAAGTCATCTCTGCTGAGATGATGAGCCAGCCAAAACATGGGCCAGAATTTCGCCGCACCTGGGCCGTCCTGATGCGGCGCTTCTCCCTCACGCAGCTCAGCTTCGACGCTGATCGCCTCCCATCCCTCTCTGGCCTTGTCCAGGAGCTGGAATGTGACGACACGGGGAGATATCTTGCTGGCCTGTGGGAGAGGGAACTGCCCTGGATGATAGGGTGGATGAGCATGGGCCGAGACGCATGCCGCCCATCCTCAACTCCAAAGCCCCCAAGCTGGTCTTGGACCTCGGTCGAGAACGTTTGGGTTTCTTGGAACTATAGTACTGACCTAAGTAGTCACAGCGAGTGGACTACGGTGTGGCGGAATGGCAGGGACCTGACGGAGCACAACGATGCATTCAGGATAGTCCAATGCACAGTCAAGAGTAAGGACTATACACCTCTCGGGAAGCATGACGTATTCGGGCGAGTCTCCTCTGGCATGCTTGTCGTCTCCGGACGACTTGTCTCTGCGGTACTGGGGGAAGACTTTTTTTGTGAGCGAAATACGATCAAGCAACGTTTTAACCCAGATGTGCGGGAGCCGGATCTCTATATCGCCGGACAGCCTGTTTGCTGCCTCATGATCGGCGCCATGAGCACCGAGAGCTCCAAGTATCCCGGCCTGGTTACTGTTTCCTCCTTGATTTTGAGGCTGAGGGGGGAGGATAGTAAGGGAAGACGTACATATGAGCGAATTGGACTCATGAGCCAGAACAATCACTTTGCTTGGAAGGAGACGCCGGCCTGGTGGAAGGATTCCGAGAGTGCTGTAGTGGAAATTACCTAGTGATGTAAAGTCGACGCCGCTGTGAATACAACAGGGATGAAATGGAGTTGTATGATGTAAAACTCGTCTTTTCCCACTCAGTTATCCTGCCATTCCCAAGCCAACCGATTCGCTAACGAGTGTGACTATTATGAGATAGATAAGGCGGTTGACTCTCAATAATTAGGTGATCGTCTGGTATTACTCTGCAGTTTTACATGGTGTTGCGGGTTACAGCAGAGAAGCATCAAACTTCTAGGTACTCTAAGCAATACGTTCAAGACTCCAAGAACAGCCACCTAAGCTGATATTTTCCAGGCCATTCCAAGTCGTACTAAGATAGCGACACTTAAAATGGGATGCGAGCCCATAGACAGATGAGTACCTTTCCGCCTTAGACACCCAAAATCTTTGTCCAGTCTTGTTTCTTGATCCAGTCCTCGACAGTCGCGAGGGAAGGAGGCGAGTTCAACTAATCACAAGTAAGCAGATACTCAGCAAAAGATCAAGGCATCTTACATCTCGAGGATGAAGGACTGTTGGGTCGTTTCTGCCTTCGTATCCAAACTCGTTAAAGTAGGCAAGGTTCTCTTGGATCTCGATCCTCAAGTCTTCTGGAATAAACAGTTCGAGGTGCTCTTTCGGCCTGGCAATGGCCTCTGCCTTGAGCCCCGTAACCTTTGTAAAGATGGATGCGACCTCTTGCGTGGTCAGCCATTCTCTATAGCCAATGAGGTTCCGCCCAGCAGGGTCTTGGAGAAGGGCTTTAACGATGGGACCGGAATCCTCATCAGCGACGGTGTATGGGAGCTTTACGTCTGGATCCGCGGCACCAACGAACTGGACCACTCCATCCCCGTTCTGAAATGTCAGCAGTGTTCAGGGAAGTGTTGAAGGGCATCATACCCTGACGGGCCGGCCCATGGGGTCCACAAAGTTGCTCAAGAAAAGCCCAGCTTCATAGATGCTTGTCTTTGCCCACAGCTCAGGATAAGTCTCTTTCGCATAATCTACCGCCTTTGCCTTTGAGTCAAAGTGGTAGACGTGCGTATATTTCCCGCCTGACCACTTTGTCGCGTTTGAAAGCGAAGAGAGTATAAAACGTTCTAGGGTCTAAAATAACAAGTGATTGCATCGATAATAAAGGTACTTAATTCCTCTAAGTATGTATAAATAGGC
>JAADYS010000550.1:0-17128 GCA_012931995.1 Fusarium albosuccineum | reverse complement strand
ATTTTCCTTAGAAAAAGAAGTATTTTATATAAAAATAAGTTTTAGATTATCCCTCCTTCTTAATGCAGTTAGTAGCATAGGACTAAGAAGAAAGTTGCACAGGACCAAGATAGTAGCCCATCGGCTCATCACTGCGCAGAACATGAACTATGCATCACTGGTTTTCAGGGCCATGCTTCTATTTGGTCTGCTGTACTGGTTCTTGGGGGGGAAGAGAAAGTATGCGGGGCCTCTGGTCAATTTGGATATAGTAGAAGCTGTTGCGGTTGGTAATACCAATACTATGCACGATGGAAAAGAATAAGTTGGAAGATGGAGTAGGGCTGAATGTAGCGGCAGCGGGGTCGGGCATAACATGGGCACGTTCATCACTACACACGGCTCGGTGGCGAAGTTGATCCCTGTTTGAGGTGAGCGGTTGACTCCCTCGGGGGTCTAAGAAAACACGAGAATAATGGATAAATCCTTATACCATAATAGGGCTAAACTTAGGCATGTTTTATAAAGGATTAATATCATAGAGTAGCTAAGACTTAAGCTTCTTTTATAATAATATCTTTGAGGCCTTAACCTAATAGGACCTAGTTATTTTAGATCTAAAGTCGTGGTAAGATCAGAGTCGTGTATTTTTAGACCCACAGGAGAAGTCCGCACACTGTATTTCTTTCAACTGCGGAAATTTCTCGCTCGCCCCCAATCGCCGCTTTCACTGCGATTTTAACCTCCATCCTGCTCTGATAACATTCATATGCCAGCATCATGGTAGCCTTGGCATAATCACTTGCTACAACAAGACACCAGCAATTGTAGGTTTACTTCCTGGGCGCATCTCGCCACGTGACTAGGCGTGGCAGCCAGCTCATCGTCTCACTTGGTGCGAGTACAAAGCCAGATTGTCTAAGTGTTTGCCAACAGTGGCAGAGTGCCACGGACTGTCACAACGCCTAAACGCCATCAACGTGGTGTCTGGTCTCGAACCTTGCAACTTTTTTGACTGCAACCGTGACGCGGTTTGGAGGCACGGTCGGGAAAGCCGCAACAGACTTCCTTGCGAACGGTTGCGGGCCCGGGATGATACCCAGATTCGCCAGTGGGAGGGCGGCAAGTGCCAGGGAGACAAAGGGAATTCAATCAATTCACGAGCGCAGAATGAAGACACAGGGGTTCCTACTGGCCGAGCCGGTCATTGGGAGAGGGGAAGCAGGCCATCTCAGCTGAACCAGCATCATTGAGTGGGTGAGCGGGCATTAGCGCCAAGTCGTCAGTTGGCGCGTGCGTTCGGGGGGGTTTGGCTGCTGGAATGAGCCAGGGGACAACGTCGACAAAGACAAGCCTCATCAGGAACAATCAAGGAGGGAAGACGAACGACGCTCGAGTCTCGTCAGGCAGCGGGCGGTGAAAAAGTGATGATGTCGTTGGCACTCGATAGACACTAACGTGGAGGCGCCAGAGGGATCAGAGAGGGTGGAATGATCGAATAGGGGAGATTAGGAAGCGCCTCTTTTCCTCCTTTGGCCCTTGAGCAACAGTAGCGCAATTGCCTAAGAAGCGTCCCAGTAAACAGATCATGACTCTAGACTGGATCGGCGTCGAGTTTTCCGCTATGGGGTGACATGATTTACTCTTGGAGATCGGGCTCATCAAGGAGGGGAGCCAGCCTTGATGTCATTGGCACTGGAAAACGGCAAAGACGGCGTCAAGTCCCAAGAGACGGGTAAGGCAAGCTCCGGGTCAAAAGAGAGTCATTTGCTCATTTCCGAAAGAAAATGGTAGCGCCACGAGACAGAGAGGCAGAAGTTGAACAGCAGCCTTGGCAGGCGGGCTACAAGGGGCGAGGATTTACATTCCGATCTCAAGATCTTCACTGGGGTTGATTCATTGACTTTTCCCCTTCTCTGGAGAAGATGTCTTGGTGTTGAGATGATGGCTGCATCCTGACATCACACACTCAGATGGGCTCTATCTCGGCTCCTGATCCCTGTCAAGCTGCTGTTTGCTGGCTGAAGGTGGTAGTGGTAGTGGTAGTGCCGACGGCAGAGTGTCGTGGCTGTGTAGTTGTTTGGTTTGAGGGACGGCAACACAAGCTGAATTAGAGGAATCTAGATGCTGTATCCGGGTTGCTGTATGGCTGAGACGAAGGCATGTCCGAGGATCAACAGCCACAGTGACCATGGTCTAGGCCTTGGTTTGAACCTCAGAGTCCTCACGAGGCCATGGCGGGCGACACTCAACCTGCAACACGCCCTCAATTGCATCTCGGCAGAGCAAGACACAACCCTGTCAGGCTATCCATGATGGATTGATTGCGATGAGGCACGCACCAGAACACCATTGCCTTAGCGGCAGCGACTATTTGGTGGATGCGTCCACGCGGTTCAACAAGGTCGCCAATGAGGAAGACGAGGGAGCCAGGACCAGTAGCTAAGCTTCGACAGCCGAGATGAGATGAAGAGGCCCGCCAGGCGTGGACGGCAGATTCAGAATTTAGAGTTAGGGTTGCAGGGGAGGATAATTTTCCCTTCGGCAGCAGGTTCTTTTTTTGTCTTCCTTTTTCGTATTAGATCCTGTTCGTTTCAGACGCATGCAACACTGTCCATGGCATCGCTCTCTTACTGCAGCGTTATCGCCCAGGATCTATTCCTGATATTGCTCGCAGTAGGTGACTGCCATGAATGCGCTGATCATCAGCCGACCTCGGTCCCCCAGAATAGCTGGAGGCCCAGTAACTTACAGTGGATGGGTGCGCTGGCCCTGGGCGTTTTCGGTGGTTCCATTAAGCACCCGAGGCCCCACTTGGCCCCAGCAGGCGATAAACCAGGCCTGGGCCACCACCGCCCACCATCCCGTCCACCGCTGGTTAGCTTGCGAAGCCTGTCGACCGCGTCGATCCCAGCCCAAACCAGGATTTCCGGCTTCTTGACGCGTCTGAGTTTCAGGGACTTGGCGGTGCGCACGCAGCCTCGGCGCTACGCTGTGACGTATTCATCAGCACCTTGTGTTTGTCCTCCACTTGTCAATCGCCCTGACGTTGGATGGCATCACACACTCAGCAACGATGGCCATAATGCCAACCACCATAGGATATCGAGAACGGGCAAGACGAGAGGGCAAGAAGAGACGAATTACACAAGATGGCACAAGAAGAATGCACGCGTGTCCCCTGGTTGCTTCCGGGTCGACGTACCCGCTCCCTTTTTTCCCCTTCTTTTTATTCAAATCATCTCTTCACAGGGGCATTAGGCTGAGACATGACTTATTAGGAGGGTGGCTTTTTCCGTAGCACAAGCCTCCTCCACCCACACCCCTGACGGCCTGAGCTGAGCTAGGTAGCCAACCTCTGCCAGAAAACCAGCTTTTTGACTGGATTCTGGGCCTCCCGCATTGATGGGGTCGTACATTAATTACATATAGTCGCCCCGACGAAGGGGGCATTTCGGCATTCCTCTTTCTTTTTTCGTTTTCTCGCATTCAATCTTGGCTGCAAGTGAACAGTGGGCAGCTGCCGCTCGAAACGCGCCTGCTTTCTGCAGTTAATCTACCTGCCACTGGGCCTCCGTCAACGGCTTCCAGCACCTTGGTTGCTCCTTCGTCAGATAGCGCCAGCCAGCTGTCTGTCTCTCCCCCGCCGTGCGACGTCGACCGACCAACTCAACTCAACACCCGCTCCAATCCCTAATAAACTCTATTTTCTCCTAATCACCTCGACTCGAGTATCCGCCGACATCGCGCATCGTCGAATCTATCGAACCGAGAGAACGACAGCATCGCACGCTTGCCCAGTCCCAGGGACCACACGACCCGGATAGATCTGCACCAATTCTGCGAGATACTGCCGGGCCGCCATCATGGGCAACTTTATCAGCTGGTTGGAGAAGAATCTCCCCGACCCGAACCAGGGCGATGCGCGAGGGCCTCAGCCCAAGTCGCTTTCGAGTACGTTTGTCTTGGAGAGTGAAGATTCGACCAAGACGCAAAACTGACAACATCACAGACATGGTGTCCACCCTTGTTCCCGTCCTGATTACTTCGGGCGTTTATATTGTTATCTTCCTGATCCTCAGGAAGTCCAACAGACGTTTCTATGCGCCGAGAACATATCTGGGCTCTTTGCGAGAGCAGTAAGCTTCCCGAGTGCGCCACGATGCATCTTGGACAGCAGTACTAACGGTTTTGCAGGGAACGAAGCCCAGAGTTACCAAACGGTTGGTTCAATTGGATCGGTGGCTTCTGGAAGATCCCCGATGCCTACGCCCTTCAGCACCAGAGTCTCGATTCTTACCTCTTCATCCGCTACCTGCGAATCTGCTGCACAATCTGCTTTGTGAGCCTGTGCATCACATGGCCGATTCTCTTCCCCGTCAATGCTACTGGTAGCAATGGAAAGAAGGAGCTTGAAGTTCTCTCCTACACCAACATCAATATCCAGGACTCCAAGGAGAGGAACCGTCTGTACGCCCATTGTTTTGTCGCTTGGATTGTGTATGGCTTCGTCATGTACACGATTCTTCGAGAATGCATCTTCTACATCAACGTCCGCCAGGCCTTCCTCCTCACTCCCCAGTACGCTAAGCGCATCTCGTCCCGAACGGTTCTTTTCACATGCGTTCCCGATGATTATCTGGACGAGGCCCGCATCCGCCAGCTCTTCAATGACTCCGTCAAGAACGTCTGGATTCCCGGTGACACCAAGGAGTTGGAAGAGATTATTAAGGACCGTGATGAGACTGCCATGAAGCTCGAGAAGGGAGAGGTCAAGCTGCTCAAGCTGGTCAACAAGGAGCGCATCAAGGCTATGAAGAAGTCAGGTCCCGAGGCTGAAAAGGCTGCCTCTGCTCCTTCCGACCCCGAATCTGGAAACATCGCTGCTCGCTGGATCCCCAACAAGAAGCGACCGTCTCATCGTCTTGGTCCCCTGGGTCTCATTGGCAAGAAGGTTGACACGATCGAATGGGGCCGCGAGGAGCTCAAGCAGCTTATCCCCAAGGCTGACAATGCCCAGGCCGAATGGCTCGCTGGCAACTACAAGAAGCATAACGCTGTGTTCGTCGAGTTCTACACTCAGTCCGATGCTCAAGCTGCCTTCCAGACCACGACCCACCATCACGCCCTCCACATGGCTCCCCGCTACATTGGTGTGAAGCCCGACGAGGTTGTCTGGAAGAGCTTGGCCATTCCTTGGTGGCAGCTGTTTGTCCGCCGTTACATCGTCTACGCTGTGATTGCGGTTCTCATCATCTTCTGGGCCATTCCCGTTGCTATCGTTGGTATCATTGCTCAAGTCAACACTATCAAGACTCTGCCAGGCCTCACATGGATTGAGGACATCCCAAGCGTACGGCTCCATATCTCTTTGCGCCTTTTCGTTATGCTAACTTACCATGCAGTTTATTCTTGGCGTCATCTCTGGTCTACTGCCCTCCGTCGCTCTCGCCATCCTCATGTCCCTGGTGCCCGTTTTCATGCGCATCTGCGCCAAGCAGGCCGGCTGTGTTTCCCTATCGCAGGCTGAACTCTTTACGCAGAACGCCTATTTTTGCTTCCAGGTTCTCCAGGTGTTCCTTGTCCGTACTCTCGCCGATAGTGCCGTCTCGTCCATTGCCACAATCGTCAAGCAGCCCAATCAGGTTTTCAGCATGCTTTCGAGCTCTATCCCTACTTCCTCCAACTTTTACGTCTCCTACTTCATCGTTCAGGGTCTCACGATTGCTACCAGTGTACTGACTCAGGTCATTGGCTGCGTCATCTTCCGAATCATGTACAAGTTCCTCACTGGCACCCCACGAGCCATGTACACGAAGTGGACGACACTGAGTGGTCTCATGTGGGGAAGTCTCCTGCCCGTGTATACCACCATCGCCCTCATCAGTACGTGATCTTTGAATTAGATACTTAGCATGAACTTGAGCTAACCTCCCACCAGGCATTGTCTACGCTGTCATTGCTCCTATTACCCTTTTCTGGTCGACCCTTGGCATGGGCCTGTTTTACCTTGCGTACCGCTACAACATCCTGTTTGTCACCGATTCTACCATTGACACGCGGGGTCTGATCTACCCTCGCGCGTTGAAGCAACTCTTTGTTGGAGTTTACCTCGCCGAGATTTGCCTCGCCGGTCTGTTCATCATGTCCAAGGCCGCGGGACCTGCTGTTTTGATGGTTGCCTTCATTGTCTTCTCTGTCCTCTTCCAGATCACCCTGTCCAAGTCCCTGGACCCTCTTCTCTACAGCCTGCCCCGATCTCTTGAGGTCGAGGAGGAGGCGATTCAGAGAAGCCAGCAGGGGTCTGAGTTGGAGGATGGACAGGCGCAAAATGGTGCAGGTGCCTCTAACGATGGAGGAGCTCTCAACGGAGCTCGCAAGCTTGTGCCTGGTGGCGCAGATGGTGTGCAGAAGCAGGGCAACTTCTTCATGAAGTGGCTCAAGCCATGGATGTATGCCGATTACGCGACGCTGCGCCAGCTGGTGCCCCATGAGAACTCACTGGGTCTTGACCGTCAGTATACGGAGGAAGTCGAGCGTGATGCCTACTTCCCCCCATCCGTGACTAGCCCGACGCCTATTCTTTGGATTCCTGCGGACCCTGCGGGTGTCTCGAAGCAAGAGGTGTTCAACACGAGCAAGGTCATCCCCATTTCTGATGAGGGTTGCACTTTGGATGACAAGAACCATATTGAGTGGGACACCGAGGGGGCACGACCCCCTATCTGGAGCGAGAAGGTTTACTACTAGAGGGGAAGAATGGATGGTTTTATCAGTGTGATACCCAGATGCATGCCGGCTTTGAGGCTGTGTTTTTTTGAACGGAGGTGAGATGGGCGGTAGCAGGGGGATAGGGGAGTCTTGGATTGAAAGAAGAGGGAAGTACAGGATCAGTTGGAAACTTGGGGGAGGATGGACATGTTACAAAACAGGGTCACGACCGCTTTGTGGGATGATCCATCCGTGTACGAGGGAGATGTCTCTGGGGAGGTTATTCTTTTTGTCCACTCAAGTAGTTAGTCACAAAGTTATGAACTCTAATGCTAATGCATACACGATCCAAAGATGCCCACGCTTGGCTGTGGATTCATGAGACATGTGCATGCCACGGTGAGTCTGAAGTTATGGTAGTCTTGAACTATTAGTGAGGTAAATTTACTTCACTTGTTCCCGAGATTTCTAATCATCGAGAGCCGTGTTCATGTATGTCAGGGTCGACAATCGCACGTATCCCGGTGGGCGATCGCTCAGCTCTGTGATAGCAGAGTGTGGTTGATAGTTGATTGGACAACTAAGGTCTGTGGACAAGGATATCTACGAATGGCCCGTCTACTCTCCACAAGTACGACGCTCAGCTGACGGTGCGCTAGTTGAGGATCGACAGCACACACGGTTGAGGGCCATGAGAAGAGAGAGGAGGCCCTGATGAAGAAGTCTTGTCTGAAGGTCTTTTTTTGAACAATGACTGAGACATGAATCAAAGCACCATGCGAGGAGAGAGACATTGAGAGAGCGTAACGAGAGACAGATGACACTGACACTGACTGACATTGACGAGTGCGGTTGGATGGTTGGTTGTTGGGGAGAGTTCACGGACGCAAACAATAGCGGGGGGACAGGGATGACAGGCCACCATCCACTTGCCGGGAGCCGCACAGCCACAGCCACAGCCGCATGTCTCGAGCCACAGCCCCGGGACCTCTGAAAGCAGAAGACTGTCTCAGTCGAGTGGTTCACCGCCAGGAGTAGGCATGTCTCGACACCTAGTTCCAGCTGCATTCGAGGGGACGCGGATACAGGCAGGGAACCAGAATGCGCTCTCATTGTTTGCAGCGTCTCTGCCCTTGCTTACAGGGATGGATTACGATGCCACATGTGATAGAGGGAGCTACCCTTGCTCCCGCCCGCCGGGGTCCAAAGTACCCCTCCATCGGCGGCCCCACCCGCCACCGGAAAAGCTTCGAGTCGCCATGGCAACTGGGAACCAAAACAATCCACCAGACAGCCTGCTCGACCTCGTCCAGGCGGTTCGATTGGCCTCGTCCCCTCTAATCGAGCCATGCCAAGAGAAAGGCGGCAAGCTTCTGCGTGTGACACTGCTCCTCTCGCGAATAGGACCAGCGGGCCCAGAAGCCGAGCTAGCTATCGACAAGCCTGGTCGCAAACTCTCTGAACTGGGGTCACACCAAGTCGAGGAATACTAATGCTCTGAGACCCCAAAGACGAGGAGGGATCCCTGCTCGCTCGTGCATGGCTCTTGATCATCTCTCTGCTGTCATCCTATGTTTGGGCAGTCGCTCCTGTTTTCCCCTCCCTCTCCTCCGCCTTGCTTGCTTGCTTGATACTCTCTTTGCATCCACGTCTTGATCTCTCCCCCCAGGCCTGGGACAACGACCCCAAGAGCGGCCCATTTTCTAGGCCCGGCGCAGAAAAAAGGAGATTAGACTGACTCTACGCCCCAAGAGAGGCACACGGTGACGCCGAGACATCGCACAGAGACCCTTTGGCAATCTCCCGCCGAGAAGGCAAAAGGCGTCGATCACACATCAACACTGTTGCGACAGTGTGTGCGCACCGCAACACCACCGCCAAATACGTTTACCAGCGAAGAAACAAGCAGCTTTGGAGCAAACCCCGGCGACGATGATGCTCTGAGAGCCCAACGCTATCGTCGGTGACAAACAGCGCATGAGCAGAGACGGCCTTCGCGAGCCTTGAGCCTCCATCTCCGCAAACTACCTCTCGTCGTCTTTGTCTGAGCAACGCAACAGACTACACACTGAATCACGATGGCTTCAGCTATGCACTCCAGAAGCCGGTCCTCGGCACAGCGACAGCAGCCAAGAATGGCCATGACCACTCTTCTCCTCCTCTTCACCACCGCCATGCTCCTCCTCGCATCTCCCGTCGCAGCGCACTCTTTCCCCTATGTGCCTACTCAGCTTCTCATGCCCGATCCCACATGCGTCGACCGCACTGTGCCCTGCGCCGCGCCTGATCTAGCATACATCTTCCGGCAGACGGCCTCGGGCAGTGTCGAGTTTCGTGCCCTCAACTTTTCCTCTAGCGTCGACGCAAATGACATCGACCTCGACCGCCCTGCAGGTAGAACTGCGCTCCCCTTTCTCGACAACAAGTCCAAGGGCACAGCATATGCTGCTGCTAGAACGTCCAACGGCTCAGTGCTTGTGTACGCAGGTGATTGCCGGACCGGGAGTGGCGATGTATGGAGCTTTGAGCCCGAGGAAGACAAGGGATGGGTTCGGCGCGGCCTCGGCGACGATGGCGACCGTCGTCGTGCACCCTACTTCTTAGGTGCGACCATCGCCTTCTCCTCCATGCTTGCTCCGAGGATGGATCAGCCAACTCTTTATACCTACGGCGGCATGTGCGCTCCACCCTCTTCTGAATCTGATGCTGTCAAGAACTGGCAGGCTGAGGCCAACTACACCAAATCCATGTTGAGCCTTGAACCCACAAACAAAAAGGCCGATACCCCCTACTCGCTGAGCGTAGCATCCAGCGGCGGGCCGCGGACTCCTATCGCCGGCTTCACTCTGACCGGCCTGACCCCATCTATGACCAATAAGTCTGGTCTCGTGACGCAGCAGGCCAGTTATGTCCTCCTCGGCGGGAATACTGAGTCAGCCTTTATCAACATGAGCACAGTAGCCGTGTGGAACTTGCCAGCCGAGTCGTGGAGTTATGTGACCATTCAGGCGCCAGACGTTGAGCTGCCCAAGACAGATCTTGTTCTCAAGGATAAAGCGACCAAACCGGACCGCAGGAGTACCAAGAATACTGCGGATAATGTCTACAGTCGTTCTGGACACACAGCGACCCTGAGTGAGGATGGTACCTCCATCATTGTCCTTGGAGGCTGGGTCGGTGATGTTGACACTCCTGCTGAGCCTCAATTGGCTATTCTTGAGATGAGTGAGGCATACAGCGGATGGCAGTGGAAGATTCCCGAAGAACAACCTGATTTTGCCGCTCTCTATGGCCACGGCGCTGCAGTCTTGCCAGGTAACATGATGATGGTCTACGGTGGTTGGGAGCTATCCAGTTCTTCGTCGAGCAGTAAGGCCAAACGCCAAGCAGCGTCAGGCACACTCCGTTTTTACAACATCACGTCCGGATCATGGGAGACCAACTACAAGAATCCTCTCGCTGGTGAACTGCCTTCTGACGACGAGAACGACACTGCCCCCCAGGACAACGGGGATCAGCCTGATTCTATGAAACTTGGCCTAGGTCTAGGCCTGGGTTTTGGTCTTGCCATTCTGTTGACCATCATCATCGGTATTATTTGCTGGTGCAAGAAGCGTAAGGGCCACCGCGAGAACCGCGATCAGGCCGTTCGGGCCCTCTCTCAGGATGCCAATCGCTTCTCCCATGAGCATGACGAGATGATGGAGCGGGATGCTGATCCTTGGGGGACCGGTGGTGTCCCTTGGTACACTGGCGCTGACCCCTATTCTGCTGGTGAGCGATCGCTCGGCTACGAGTCGCTGCGAGGCAACCGAGGAAACCTACCTGGACTTCACATCCCACACAAATCTGTGCCGAGGCCATCCCGTGGAGGTTATGTGCCCACAGGCCCACGACCAGGAAGCTTCCCAGGACGTATTCACCCAATCTACGAGGACGACGAAGAAGAGTCTTATCATAATCACCGAATGCAAGACCCCGTCCACACCCCTACATCCGAGGTTCCATCAGATCCCTTCCAGACCCCTTCGACAGCCCATGCGCCTCCGCCCCTATTCATGATCCCTGGTGGTGGCCGAGCATCTGCTACACCTAGCCCTGAGAGCCCACGACATGATCCAGAGGTTCAGGACTGGGTGTCTGAAGTCGATGCCGCTGAAGGACTGCTCGCACGTATGAACAGTCGCAAGAGTCAGCAGAACCAGAGCCAGAGCCAGAACCAGAACCAAACTCAGGGCCAGGGCCGTGTCTCGCCCACACGACGTAACTCGAATCGTTCCACAGCCTTGCGTGATGATGAGTCCCGAAGCGGATCTAACTTATCCGAATCAGCTCGAAGCGCAGCAGACAGCATCAAGGCCAAAGCACGACAACTCAACCCCCTAGCCCCCACGTTTCTAGCAGCTGGTACTGAGCACCCTAAGCCGGGCAGCTCATCCTCAAGCAGCTACAACACAGCACGTTCATCCTTTGGCGCTCTTCAGGCCGAGGGTCCCGCGCTCCTTATGGGTGACCGCGCCCCCCGGTACGACGACGACGAACCCACATCACCTTCCAAATCGAAGCCCCGTCGAGGTTGGCTGGGCTCTCTCCGGCGAGTCTTTTCTGGATCTAGTACTCCCACATCCTCCCGAGAAGACATGGCCCAAGTTCGACGTTCGTTTGATCAAGAGCCGGTGTGCGGTGACTATGAACCCGGCCTCGTCGGTCTACGCGGCGAGCTTCTTAGGCGGAAGCAAGGTCGCCATGACTGGGAGGATGGTGACTTTGCACCTGCGTCGTCGAAGGATCCTATGATGTCTGGCGGCGCCGGTCTGGAGCCTGGAGGCGAGTCTGACTGGGACATTGAGAAGGCGGTAGAGCAGCGCCTAGTGCAGGTCATGTTCACAGTGCCTCGAGAACGGTTGAGGGTGGTAAACGGCGGCAACGACTCGGATAGTGACCGTGATCCTGAGGTGCCAGTGCAGCCGCAGGCGGCCGTGCTCGTGGACCCGGAGAAGGAGAGCCAGAGAACGGCTAGTGGTAGCATTCGGGAGAAGAAGCCACAGCGTGAGGAGGAGAAGCTTGGCCTTCGAGGAGGGCACAGCGATCAAAGTGATCCCCTTGATGATGAGGATGACGAAGATGACGAGGAGGAGATTCTGGACGAGAAGCTCGCCGAGAAGGAGCGTCTTGTCGACGAGAAGCCCGATCTGCCAGCGAAGAGCGTCGAAAAGAAGCAAGAGGAGCCTCAAAAACAACAGCGACAACCATCGCAAGAACACCAACCTCCACAATCACCTCGAGATCCGCCAACCGCTCATCTCCAACCCATCCGGCCTCTCTTCCACCGCCAATCCCCCTCCCCGTCGCCTTCTCCCTCGCCATCACCTTCACCATCCCCTAACCCGAACTCCAACAGCCGCAGACAACATGGGAGAGGCGACTCGAGCAACTCGTTCGGTCTGCTCCACCACCTCGACCTCGACCCGATAGAACCTCACTTCTCTCACTCTACAGACGACACTGGTCGTCGGTCCTCGGGAGTCGTCTTGGAGGCGCAGGCGGTGCCTCTGACTCGAGAGAAGCCCCGGACGCGAGTCCTTGCCATGGTGGACAGCTTTGAGAGTCTGAGCCGCGAGGGAAGTCCCACGCGCGAGCTAAAATGAACAAATTTGATTGATTAATGGAATTGCTTTGATAAAATGGGACTCGTTACTTGGCAGGGTGTTTGGGTGCAAGGAAACACACACATGGTTTGCTTCAAGGGCATTTGCTTAATAGGCATTGATTGGCATTTCTGGAAATTGGGGTTTATTGGGGAAATGGGAATGGGATCAGGACTGTATGTATTGTATGGAATCGGACGTATCTATGTCGGCACGTATCTACGTGCCCAAGACTCTATCTAGTACATGATGGAAAGGAACGGATTGCTTGTGTCAAGATTGATTGTTTGGGTGCATACTATCTCGGTCTAGCAGGGATATATCAGTTCTCAGGTTTGGGCCTTGATCTTGAGCATTTGGGAGTAACGTTAAGCAGGGTATCGGGAGCGGGACGGGCAGATCAGATCATTCGCTTTGCACCAGTGCCAAAAAATACTACACTCGTTGTTGAGTCAAGCTTGCTCTCCTGTAATCAACTCTGTATGCACTCCTCCTGCGAGGCCCGATCCATGAGGAGTATATTGGACGTCATGACCAACAAAAGACGTGTCGACAACGCATCTGAACCAGGGTTTGATGACAGACATGGTGGATCCAAATAAACGGCCGGTAGTCCGGAATCGCCGGTGATTGATGGGATCAACAAGAGTCGAAAACGGTGGTTCCTTGATTTTTTTGATTTTTTTTGGTGTTGCTGTCCCTGACGATCTCGTCTTATTCTGTTCAAGAGAGAAGAAAAAAAAGACTCTTGTTCCTGGTGAAACGCATGCCCGGACGCCACAGACTCCACGTCAGATGCAGGGGCACAGGGCGGAATTGATCAGCGGGGGCGTCCAGATGAAAATCATAATTTTTGGGGGCCATTTTGCGAGTGTGGAATGATTTGACAATTGCTTGATTCGCTGCCGCGTTGGGCTCTGCGCAGCGGAGCTGACGGGTGGAAATTAGAGGAGGCTTGGATACACGTATGAGTTGTAGGGTATGGAGAGCTGTCTCCGTACGAGCCCAACACGCCTCAGCTGAGAAAGCTGGGCATGGACCAATGACGGCGCCGCCGCACGTGCTTCATCAAAGGCTTGTTCCACCGAAGGATGGCATCAATCAGTCTTTGGCCGGGGAAGTCGATGATGATGATTCCAGTTCGGGTGGCGTCCGGGTTGCCTTCAAAATCCTCGATCCATTGACCCGTCATATCATTCATGCCCGAGATGGTCCGGTTCATGGGTCCCGCAGCTGCTTCAATAGGCAGAACGCCTACTGAGGCCGAGAGGTGGGCGAGGTAGAGGACTTTGTTGTCGTGGGGTGCCGTTGCCGCAAGCTCTAGGGCCTCACGGATGGCAGTCCATTTCTCTGAGAGATGGTACACATCCGGGATGATCCAGAGATCCTCAAGGATCATCTGAGGGCCATCCCATTTAACACCATAGGGTCCAAGCTTGTTTCTGAAATTCTCAAGTACAAAAATCTTGGACCGGATTTCACCCAAAGTCGGGAGAGACTGTGATGAGCTGTAATTGTAAAGATGATCGCCAAAGGCATAGTGGTTGAAGGCGTCCTCAAATGTGATTGTGTTTTTGCCAATACCATTGCCCTCCTGCTTGAGGCGCATGATAATGGTCTCGGAAGGATACTTATCCAGGAAATCGGACATTTGTTCAAGAACATGCAAGAAGCTAAAGCCGGTATAGCCATTGGCGTGGTATATGTGCAGCGCGTCGTCTCGCACACGAGCGCGGATGTCGAAGTAGCGAACTCCAGCCATAAGCTGGGTTGAAATATTCCAATTCTGACATTGTAGAACCTCGGTGCCGATTTCGTAGGTCATGGTATCGTGTGTACCGGGCACGCTGAGGCTGGAGAGAGGAACATCGTCGGGAAGCTCAGCCATCCATGTTGGGTTATGTGCGAGGTCGGCGTCGAAGCTGAAGTCGCTCGCGTAGCCGCGATAACAGGAGCCGTAGACGAGGCACGGTGCGATCGAGAGGAGGAGGTAGAATAGACACATGATGAAGACGACAGTGCCACCTAGGAGCATAGGCAGACGGCGAGGACGGTTGAGGAAGCCCGAGAGGCCACGACGAGTTGGTATCGCGATCATGGCGGGATGCTGAAGTGAAGGCGCTGGGAGAGAACGACCAAGGTCGGGGCCGGAGGTGGGGCCGGAGGCGACCTTATGGTCCGAGAGTCACATCGAAGAAGGCCGGATCAAACGGAAAAGCGCCGGCGACGTCGGGAGCTTCGGACGTCGCGGAAGAAGGACGGTGATAAGATGGTGGTGTTGCTGACAAGGTGAGATGCCAAGTTGAGGTTGTCGACGAGGCTGAGGCTGAATCCAGATGACATCGGCGTCTTCGGCAGGAGTGGAGGAGCTTGGGCCGCCAAGGGGGGGCCACCTGCCGCAATGCAGGCCTGCGAGTGGTCAGCAGGGAAGCAAGGCGCCATCGTGTCACTCAATCCCCAACACAGACAAGCCTTGGCTTTCTGCTTACCCTGCAGTTGCCCGTCACATGAACCTGAGTATCATTGAAGCTAATGAGATGCATCTGAAGATAAACTCTATAGTATCCATACAGCGATGTTCCGAGCCTATGCGTGTCTCGGTATAACTACACATGATCAAGTTGAAAGCGGTCAATGTGGAACTCAGCCAGGAGGGAGTCGTTCCTGATCTTTACCCCAAACTCCTCACTCCATATCTGAACGACTAAGATCTCAGATGCTGCCACAAGCTGCATCTAGCTCTACCTAGGTCTAGGTTTGTCGAAACTCAATGTATACAGACCCCGTTCAATGACGATGGAAAGACGACATTCGATACACTGTACAAGTACACGTCCTCGACAATGGTGTGTTCAATTGCCCAACCAAGTCTTTGACCTCGAATGACTACAGCATCTTTTGCTCCGGACCGAACGGATGGAGAAGCATCAAAATCTAGACCGGAGGTCCCGGTGTTTGCATGGGCGGTACTATACATGACGTTGGCAAGACTTCCCGTGCAGCATGCAATGGTACATACAGGAAACAGGCCCGATGAGGGGCCATCTGCGGGCATGCGGTCTCGGAGGCGCAAAGAACTGCGAATACCCCGAGCTCGAACGATACAGATCTGCTAAACATGTTCACCACAAGACAGGGCTCTGCAGAGTATCTATACCACCTCAACCCTGCCTAGCCTCATCCGCAACCGCGGGCTGCCCGCATCACCAGATGGCCACCTCAGCCCCTCTCGGAGGATAAACACTCCCACCCACCACCTACCTATCCATCCATCCATCCCATGCACCCAAAACACCAATACCTATCGACTGCCGTTGGTGGCGGGCGGCTTGCATGAGGGACCCTGAAGTTACAGTTGCGGGCATGACGGCGCTGCTAAACACGCAACGGCGACAGTGATCAAGCCTTTGATTTGATCCATGAAAGTTTCCGTCTACATGAGGGAGCGTGATTCTCTGTCGGGCAAGGCCTGGTGTGTCTTGGAGAATCTAGTCAAGGCACGAGGAACAAAGCGCCAACAGGAATTGAGGACAAAAGTCGCTGTTTCAAGGCACAACCTGCAGCGACTCGACCGGTGGCAACACGGTGCTTCGTATCACTGTTGCCCCTCCAGCTTTGCCAGGGTCTCTAGCCGTGCGTGACATCTGGATGCAAGACAGACCTAGACGAGACGTCGCTAACACGGGATGACAAGCCAACTGGGGAGTCGTCGAGTCGACAGGTGCCGCTATGGCGGAATGGATCATGGGGATGGTACTATGGCAAACCGGCTGTTAGACCCAGCGGCAACTTGGTCTAAATACGGAGCCTCAATCACACGGACGCGATGATCACGACGACCAGGCCAGGTGAGTGCTACTTAATATATCTGGCGGTCAAGGCGACTACGGCGGGAATGGCGGACAGCAAAGGTCGACGACGACGACGACAACGACAACGACAACGCCGGTTGACGGGTGGATGATGCCGTGACAAGAATAACCGTCCATTTCCATCAACCTTGTTGTCAACCACCATCTGGCGAGAAGAGGCTGAAAATGCCAGCTTGGGTTAGACCTGAATCAACAAAAGCACGGCGCCGTGGTCGAGATATCCACAGATCACAGCATATCAGACACCGAGGACCCTCTCTCCTCTGGCCGGATTCCATCCTCGTGCATCCCAACCTCCGACGTGCGCAGTCACCCCCACGTTGCGCTGCGTGACCCTCGGAGCACGCACGCAACACCAAGGGCTCCTTGGATATGGCGTCGCAGATTGAGACATGATGAACCCATTCGCCACTGTTTACCTGCCGGTTACCAAGGGTCCTTTTTTTTTTTTTTTTTTACCCACCAAGGGCACGCGTGGGCAATACGATGAGTAGGATTCACTTGCAAGGGGGAATCGGTAGGGTTGTGGCAGGGAGAGGGCGGTGATTGGGCAATTGAAGGAATGCCAGGACGGCCGACGGAATATCTCTGGTGTGTGGTTGCTTTCGGATGAGGGAGAAAGCGGAGGCGTAGTATTTCTACGGCGCAGAGGGGGCGCTGACAGTAGAACGGGAGTTGAGGAGTTCGTGTTGGGTGGTGATGGTGTTGAAGTTGGCAGATTTGGTGGGTGCCCTGGTGGTGGTGAGCTCTGTGGTGGTTGCGAGCGATAGGGCGGCGTCATGCCAAGCTTGGTTTTTTGCTTGATATACGGTCCCTGATCATAACCGACCGAGATATTGCGCAAATACCAACATTCATCCCATGTTTGCCATCGCCTTGGGTGAAAATAAGAGGCGGCTCCTATAGCTGCCCCAGATT
>JAADYS010000549.1:0-26537 GCA_012931995.1 Fusarium albosuccineum | reverse complement strand
TGATGATTTCTGCATAATGACCGGGTCAAATGGAGTACGGCTTTTCCCTTGGATCGACGCTTTCGTCCTCTCTTTTCTGTTTCTCCCGGATATGATCCCCTCAAAGGTTCCAGATTTCCTTTCTCTGGCTGGTACCACCGAGTTGCAAGTTTGCATCTCATCAGGAGTTCCCCCCTGGAAGGTACCATTTCCGTCCTCTTTTTGGATACTTGTTCGTCACCCATAAACCTGGATCCTTGGACTCGATAAATACCCCTGGATATACCAACTGCTATTGCTATCGATGATGCCTTGGAACCACGAACTGGACCTTTGGGACGCGCGCATACCCCTGGAGCATTTCTTTTTACTCTTTTTTATCACGACCTTGCATTATGGATGGGCCTGCCCTGGATGACGACCTCATCGACTACGCACCGTTATTTACCACGGATGAAGACATGCTGCATACGTTTTATACTGGGATACGGCGCTGGGTGGGAAAAGGAATGGGGGCCATCCCTCACCAGGTGGACTTGTGGTGGTGTTTCGCTGTCATGGCCTTGCTGTCCGGATCCGCCTCCAGGGGGAGTATTTTGATTTTCGTTGCTTCCTGGATCTGGCTGGTTCTTGCTCTTTTCCTCCCTCCAATGTCTTTGGCTCCCGGATTCTTCGATGTGACCCATCGTCGAGACGAGGTGTTATATGAAATAATAGATTGGCAGAGGCCGGCATCCGGACAGCAAGGTAAGTTCGAACAAGAGCTTGTATATATTAGCCAACCCTCTCAAAGGATCTCTTTGCTTCCCCCCCTGCTTCCTCACTCTCCATTTCCTTCCACTGATGGACTCACCATGGACCCATCTGTCTGAACTTGAACCGCAGAGACACTGACTCAGCAGACTTGACTCAAGTAGCTAGGTGCAATCTCCTCTCCCTGGATATGGATTCCTCTTACACCGGATCATTCTCCTGGATCATCTCAACCTGGTTACTGGCATTCATACTCGAGATCCCAAAGGACTGAACCATTCCATCTGGATACATCGTCTCATTCCCAATCTGGTTTTGCGCCTACTTGAGCATCCCATTGCTTTTGGACACTAGTTGGCTTGAACAACTTTGCCTCAGCCGAGGTTGGTTTCCGTTCGTCGCAGACGACACTAGCTCTCGATTGCAACCGCATTGAGAAGCCTGGGAAACACAAACATGATTACTAGCAAGTCATTGCAATGGAGTCAAGGTAATGTGCAAACAAGGTGACCCACAAGCCCATCAATCTGGACTCGTTTCCATGTGAGCACAGCCGGATTTCAACTTGCTTTTGCTAGCGACGTTTGTCGCATGTGTTGCTCCCTGGATTTTTCGGAATCCAGCCCGTCTTCCACCACGGGTTCAACGTTGCCTGGACTATTTACCCATTGGAGAGATTTGTCAACTTGTTCACTGTCCTGGATCGCTTGCTACACCTTTCAACCCATCAGCCTGTGACCTTCGACATTGGATCTTTTTGCAGCATATGTGGCAATGTTTTTTTTACCGGGATGTTCGACTGCGACCATGGTCTGGACCAACAGCGTGAACAACGACAACCTGGTCGATAGCAACCAAATTGGTCTATGTCCGAAGAAATACTGGAATGTCAAACTGGGGATCTGTTCTAAGAATCTCTGTCTTTGTGGATCTGTATGCTGGGACCCGTTGAACTGTTAAATGGGAACTGTGAGGTTGTCAATGTGGAAGACGCTGACGTGGTTCGGCTGTGTTGGATTTATCTGGCTTTCTGGATTTGGTCTTGGCCCCATGGACGTTTTCGATTGGATGCGTTTGTGTTTCTTGTCTTGTAATCGTGGCTCCCTTTTTGTATCTTTTCGAACTTGACCGGCTTTGGAAAGATGGAGTTTAAGGATGTTCTTTTTATGGGTTGGTATGTCTTGAGCTTGAGATTGAGTCTTGGCTTTAGTATCTTTATTGCAAAAGCCTGTTAATTTGACTACAAAGGTTGAAACATGACCAATTATTTATCCCATCTTGCCTGGCACCTCAATTACCATCCTGATTGACACAATCCTTTGATGAACCCACAGCATCCCCTACACCCCAAGTCCAGTGCGCTGAGTATCTGCGTTGTACTTCTTCGGCTAATCCTCCTGTTAGACGCGTATTCTGTGGATATGAGCGTTCAACGATCGTGGGCTGGTGGTGATGGGTTCACTAGCGAATTGTTCAAGACGGGTTGGCGCCCTCGCCGGCGGTACGGGTGATGTGAGTGAAGCCGTTGGTGGATGCAATGAGCCGTATGGTGATGTCTTGGTAGTTGGCGTCCAACTGGAGGAGCAGCGGGCGGGGGTGGCGGCGTCTGGAGGATACCGTCGTCGAGGAGCAGCTCAACGAGATCCTGAACCCAATGTTCAGCTCGGCGGAGGTCTTCATCTGGGGGATCAGACGCTGAGGGAGTCAAGGGCACGCCAAAAGCGTGAACGAGGGCTTTCAGGCGATCGAGCTCGGGGGCGGCGATGGAACCGACCAGCTTGCTCTCATCAATTGCAGCGAGCGGCTGAATAGACTCGATGACATCTGTGCCGAGGATCATCAGGGGCTGCATCAGGCTGGGGATATGCATGATGTAGAAGAAGAAGCCAAGGATTGGCTGAGGACAGGTCGACACGAAGAGCTTGTGGTGGTCACGGGGAGCCTGAACATGGAAAACATGAAAGCGAGGTGCCTCAAGGACAGCTCGGGGAGTGAAATCAGACGGGCTGGAGGATAGAGAGGCCAATGAGGTGGCTGGCGAAGTGGAAGGGGTGGTTTCCGACGAGGAAGAATCGGTTGAATGAGCCATGGTGAGTAAAGATGGTGGGTAGAGTGAGTTGTCAAGTGTTACTGTCTCATAAAGCCAGTTGCTTTCCATGGGATAGGGGGAATGCGATGCCTTGATATAGTTTGTCAGAGAAGCTACTCTAGAAACGCTGGGTTGCACCAACAAGAACACGACAAGCCCAAAGATAGCTAGTCTGTTCTGTGGCGAGCTCTCTGGGGCGGACTGCACGACTCCGTCCATATCACCACACTGCGGCCGCTACGATGGACACGGTCACCTCGCGAGCCTGGCGCCAGGCAGGAATAGATCCCGGAGTCTGTAGGTTCCCGAAGGCTGTATGTGAGCAGCCGAGGGGGCTCCGGGGGCTCTTCTTCTTTCGGTGTTGATCCCCGATGTTGAAGAGGACAGTGTTGGAAGCGCAACTCGCGCCACGGAGTGAACCGGAGGGTTTGATAGCAACTATCATTCCGTTTGAAAGGTCGACGAAGAAAAGCCCCTCCTGTGGAAGAGGAGAGATCCGGAGCGACCAATGGCCACAACCACACCTTCTATTTCTCTAATATGCATGCCCGCAGCTATTCAGACCTGTCGTAATACTCGTTCTTTCAGCTTCAACATATTGATCGTGCCAGTGAGGCATTAGGGCGAGGATCATCTTCACGCTGCGCGGGTTCTTTCCCCTCAAGTATGAGCTACACAACGAGCGGAAACTCCAGACGTGACCCCGCAGGGGGCAGGAACTCTGCAGGTGCTAGGCTAGGATATCTTGCCAGCATGAGCCTTATCCCGAAAATGGAGAGATTCTGCACCCGTTGGCGGCGCACGTTGGCGTGATGGGAGTACAAGTGCGGCCACATGCAAGGAAGGAGCATGTCGCCAGCCTTATAGGGGAATCTCGGCATTCCGATGAGGACCGAGGAGTAATAAAGGTGACAGCTTTGGCTGTTTGCAAGCCTCTTGTTGTTTCGAACAGGTCCGCTGATCATCGGAAGTGCAGGGCGGCATCGAGACGGGTGGCTGCGCAGGCGCAATCAAGCATGAGCAGGTTCCCTTGGCTGTGTCGAGTATCTGATGAACACGTCAGTTGAGGCTGGTGGTTGGATATCAGTCCCTAGCCGTTGTATTTCCCACCAAGAACAGGCTGGAGAAGTTGATGCGGCTAGCGTCAAGGTGAAACGTCTGTAGATCGCATGCAGCTGACAGCAGCGATTATCAATGCCAACTGCTTGAAGTAATTGCCCAGCATCTTGTGTGGTGGATGTCATAGAATGGAGTTGGCTGGATTGTGAAGAGGGAAGAGGTTGAAGACGTAAGCAGAGGAGGGAAGGCATCGAGTCACCAGCTGATTTTAGACAAGGGAAGTTGCAGGAAGGCGCCATATTGCGTATGCAGCTGCCTCATATAGGCCGGTTGCATTTCGCAGCTCTATTTTCGACCTAAGCTGGGCAGGAGCCACGCTCCAGTGTGACTGCAGCTTCCCGTCGCGGTGCGCTTCTGCCGCTCACCTGAGGCCGCCCACGGCGGCCAGCATAAGGCATTGGCTTGAGATTGGCCGTTGGAAAGAAGGACATGATGCCAATCACAGACTGGGATTGTGAACTTGTTCCATGTTGAGTGGCGGAGAGTTGTCCTGATGTCAAGACTCCAGACTCTCTACTCAAGATTGGAAACTGGTCTGCATAGAATCGAGTTTGGTATTGAATGCTTCATCCATGCACAACCACCAGACATCATAGCCAGTACCTGGCTCAGTAATCCAAACCTATGAGCTTCTTGACCTTATTTCGACTGCTGACCAAGGCGACGATGCCAAATCCCCACCAGTCTCTCCTCTTCCAGCCCTCCTGGACCGGCAGCCTCTCCTCCTTGAAGAAGGCACGGGCATATTCGCACGGAACCGATTCACCATTCCCAATCACATTGAGCACAAGCGCAATCTCGGCGCAAGAGAGGTCGTGCTGGAAAGCCCCGTACAAGCATCCAGGATTGTCGGCTTGTTGCCTGGTAATGCGCCTCTTGCGTAGCTCGGCCAGGTCCTGTGCCGTGATGGCCTTGCCATCCTTGGAACTGGCCAACAGATCGTCGATGAGGTCCTTCTGAGGAGTCCTATTGTCACCTTGCTGGTGGTCCCGGCGGGTCAGAGAAATGTCATGTTCCACGACGTTGGGGAGAGCCAGCTGGTCCAGGTTCAAGACCCTGTTGCCCTCCGAGTCCTCCTGTCCGGGTTTGCGCATGCCAAACTTTCCGAACAAGAGGGACCATGGGTTCTGCACAGTGTGCCAGACGTTCTGCACAAACGTCCGCTGAGGGACGGGGTCGTTGTGATGCTGTGAGGGCGCGCGCTCGAGGAAGATGGGGTTGGCAAAGGCGGCGCCGAGGCCCTTGGACAGGCCGACTTGGTCCATGCCGGCTAGGACCTCTTCAAGACGCACGTTTCTTCCGTCTCGGGGCAGGTAACCATGGTTTGCGAGGCAATTGATGAGAGGGCAAGGACCTCGTATATCATTGGGCCCAGAAGGGGCGTATGTTCCCTTGGCGAGTGGTGTTGAGGGCGAAGCCATTGTTATTTCCTAACCACGTTTAATCGAAGCAGAGAATTAAGGAAACCAAGAAGAGCGAGAGAGAGAGAGGAAGAGAAAAGCAGGAAACAAGTGAGAGGAAGAGGGGAAGCGAGGTTACAATTCGACTCGTCTCATGCACAACACCAACAGCTCCTCGCTCGAAACCCAAGAGCTTCGACTCTCATGTCAGCCACCAAGAAGCACAGCTGACGCGACCCTCAACCAGGCCCAAATGGATGCATCGCACCTCAAAAAGGCGGACGCCGCGACAGGACAAGAGAGATGGCACAGGGAGCTGCCGTGTCTCTGAGAGAATCCGCGTCGATTGGTAGACATTCTGCAACGCCGAGTACAGCTCCTCACTCTGGCCTATGGGAGAGCGCGCATTGTCAACCAGGCTTCGATAGATCACACAGATGCCGCACAAGGTGCATGTTAGCCCGGCCCAACTGGGAATAGAGCCCGCCCAGCCGCAGCTGAAGCCGACGCCTCGTGTCTGACCGTCTCTGACTCTGGAGCCACAGTACCAAGATAAGCGAAGCACACTCGATTAGGCCAACTACGCCCACTGAGCTCTCCCAGAATGACAATGATGGCCAAGACATATCAGAATAGAGACTTTGGTCTTCAAGTTACACATCTCCACTTGTATCAGATTTTGTGCTGTTGATTCCCGCTGTTGTTTTCAAAGCATCAGATCATGGGCGCCAGATGAAGCGTGCATTGTAGGCGTCCAACTCGACACCAATGCAGTCTATTATGAGCCTCCCATCCTTCAACCATCCATTGCCTTAGCACTTAGGAACCATCGCGCCATTGAGATACTCCTCTGAATCATCATCAGAGACCAGCAAGAAGACTGATACATTCAGTGCACCCTCTGCCAGTCAGCCCTGGCCATCACCTGACAGGCTCGGCGGAGAAGATTCGTTGCAGGACATAGTCTTTTCATCTTGGCCTCAACGAGGCATCTCGGCTTTATCTTTGCCGAGCAAGATCGTCACCATTTCGGCCACAGATGCGATTCCCACCTGCCATCCAAGGTGTGCCAATCCATTTCCCCAGGGCTTGAGCCTCTGTGCCTGGAAAACAGCTAGACCATGTCCAGGTGCCAGAACAGTGAGATAACACGGTCATTCCCTCTCAATCCATCTGTAAACCACTGCGCTTCAACATAAAAGGGTTTTGCATGCTTCGGGAAACGCAATCCTTGGGTGAAACGACAAAAGTTTTGGGGCACATCTATTCGTTCCTTGCTTGATCTGGCCGTGACTCTGGGTAGACTAACACGTAAAAACATCCAGTCCAAGACTAACAGAGACCGTCTCTACTTTAGTGAACGAATAGGGAATTACATACGCAAACCTTTTGAACAGTGCTACTGGTCGGACACCAATCTGAATCGGATGGCATCCGAGAGCTCTGCGCCAAAGGGTGCAGCAGGAGAGGACCAGAGTATCCGGGAAAGGGAACCTCTTCCCTAAAATATTGCTGATATGAGTGAGATTTGCCTTTTTCAACTTGGCTGGTCTTATGTAGTTTAGGTGACGCCCGTGGAAGGCAGTCGACGGGGTCGCAGTTCAAGTACAGCATTGCCCAGACACTGTAAAGCTGCTCATACCTGATGAAAAAATTATACTCTCTAATTGAAGTAGATTCCAAGCCTCCCCGAGAGGTCCTGAGGATGTCATGATGTGGACAGTTGGAATAGTAGCGGCTCCTTTCCAGAATGATCCGGTTTTTGGCCATCGGTTCAGTTCCGACTAGGTTTTAAGAGATGCTCGCGAAAAAGGGCCCTTCAAGGTAGGAGCGGATATCTTGAATGAATAGTTGGTGGAGGAAGGGGAGAGGATATTTTGTGTGACTCCAACAGGAGAATTAAGCGACGCTTTGGGCGGACACTTGCTTGACGGACTCATAAGTAGGTCAAACTTGAGCAAAAGAACAAGCAATCTCCATCTTCTGGCCTGAAATTTAATTGTACATGTGGTTTGATTACCAAACTCCAATTACAAACGCACCAGTTGGGCAGCTGAGTGCGAAGGAGACAGCAAACATTACTCCACGGCTCAGGTATATATACCAGCCATTTCCACTTCTTACACTTCCTCAACTTCAACGAGCGACGTTTTTCTTAACATCATTCATCACCTATATACTTCACGATATACTATACTGTGCGCTATACTATCTATACACATCGGAGCATGCTCTGTGGGTTTAACTTTGACGCGGGTAACACAATCCGGATGAACATATCGGGTATGTACAGTTGCCACCCTCCTTTCTATCCCGCTGATGTCATGAAACAGGGAACCAGAATGACTGGGCTACTACTGTCGTGTCATTCAAGTCAGAAGACGGGAGCTTCCAGATGAGAAGCGGGCGAGATCGCATTAGGCCACGGCCGATTCACTCTGCTGTTCACGTGGAGTGTTTCGGCCTTGTGCCGACGGCTCTCGTAGAGGAGCTTTGTGGGGTCTTGGCCCCAGAGTTTGATTTGATAGGGCGCCGTGGTGTAGAACGCCGTCGACTGGGTTGGGCGCGGTCCAATGTGGTTGACAGGTTGTCCATCTCATTTTCTCGTGCCGAGGGCAGTGAAGTCCTCAGTAGGACTTTGGAGGCGCTCCGCCCGATCGCGGAGCACCTCCTGCCCGAATATTTCATATTCACGATTGGAAGCCTATTTAGGCGAAGTCAGACTGGTTCTGTCTTTACACAGTCTGGGCTCGAATGGTGGAGTTCGCTACGTCGGCGGACTATCTAACTAGCAGGGGGACGAGGATGATCAGGCATTTCTATTGTTTATGCCAGACAACAGCAAGACAGCTACTATGATATATACTTGGTCGAGGACTTCTGCCTTGCTCTTGCTGATGGCTTATCTATATCGATCCACAGTCGCTTCTCGATTACACGGTCTTAATAACCAAGAACTTGTTGCGGCCTCAGGGAACCGACGACCAAGGCGGTATGGTGAAAGAGAACACAGGTAGCTGAATTAAGGTAGACACGCTCGGTGGGAAGAGGGTGAGAGTTTTTAATAGAAACAGGCGGTCTCGGGATGCAAAGGAGCCGATGATGTCTAACCACCGGTACAATGTTATTATAGAACTTTGCGCAAAGTCAAAGGGTCAAATCTCGAATTAAACTGTATACGTATCGAAGATTTTAGAGTAGCGTTCTAAAGGAAAAGAAAGTGATGATTCCTCTGACCGCTCGACTCCTGTCCTTCGCATACATTGATTGACTGGCCAAATCAGATATTCTGCGGAAGCCCTGTCAGAACTCGTATCTATTACAAGAAGCCATTGGCATCAAGTCGATGCGCAGGTACCTCGATAAAGGGTTCATCATCTGGCAGCCTCGAGCCACGGGTCGGCGTCTCTTGGTTCTAGACTCCCTTTGTCGCCGTAAAAGACTTGACATTGTTGAGGGTTCCACCACCACTCTAACTGGCCTTCCCAGGAGAGTTCAAGGCAAGTGTACCAGGCCACTGTCTCTGTATCCGAGACTGCTCCCAAAGGAAAGAATTGCATTTCGACCAGGCGTGGGTGCTCGTCCACGATACCGGAAGGATCATACTGGAATCTGAGCCACATTTTTTCGCGGCCCTCTCCTCCAACCTGAACAGGCGTGCCCAGGCAGTCAAGCCTGACTTCTCCAAGGCTCTCTTTATGACCGTTGTCATATTGTAGTATCATTCCCGTAATTGCGGATGTATCAGGGGTTCTGCACGCGGTAATCTGAACCACCCTGTTCAAACTTGCCGAGGTGTAAAAAAAGTCATCTTGGCAGTATAGAAAGTCAGGGAGCCGATTGATCGCCCTAACAGGGTCAAAGTTGTTGACACCGTCCATGGTTGCTTCGGGGCTCTCGAAAGCGAGAGTTTTGACATTGTCTAGCGATGAGGATTCGTAGAAGATTTGGTGTTCCTCTCTCTTGGGCTGGTCGACCAACCTCCAGGTCCACTCCTCGTGTTCTAGTCTGGCAGGATAGCCCATAAAGACTTCGCGGCCCTTGGTGGTTCTGAACTGTATCATAGCTGTAAGTCACATCATACACGAAACTGAAGACTGGACAACTTACCCCTAGTGCGGTGTCCGTACCAAGAACCTCGGTCGCCCACCAGATTTCGGCTATCAGTTCGCCCTTGTCCAATGGGGTGAATACCCACGCGGCATTGCTGTCTGATTCCGAGTTATATATATGATTGGCGTCATCGTCGGATGTGTGGCAGTGGATGGCAGTAAGAGAGTGTACCTAACACGTCGAAATGCCAACGCTGGCCTGTCCGTTGCATGTAAAAGAGCCCATACGCTGAGGAATTGGGCCTGGACCACGAACCCAACGAAGTCGCTGGGGATGGATAGGAATAGGGAACGCTGTCCCATTGAAGCTGTCATGCTGCTCCTCTATTTCCAGGCAGTTTTCGCAAGACTGCTGGGGGAGTAGTGCACGGAGTTTAATTCCCTATGTACTGTCTTAGTTAATGGCTCCCGGGTCTTGATTTTGTATGACTTACGTCTGTCTGGGCGACAACAGGACAATTGCCGCATGGGATGTATATAGCTTTCCACCATATGCCCGCAACTTGGCCTACTTCTAGCCATGTTGAAGAATCAGCGAAGACAATCTTGACAACGCCAAGATGGTTTTCTGCGATATATACGACATTGGCCAAGGCGTTTCTGGCTGGCATAAACAGCTCGAAAGCGCCTTCGCCCAGGTCGGACGCCTTCCTCCCCAGCCCAGAGACGTACTGGACGCCCTGGAACTGGACGCAGCGGGCCCATACTGGGCCCGTCAGCGACAGAATCACATCTGCTCTCGGCGAGAGCAGAGCCTCGGTGCTTAGCACCGAGAATTCTGGGAGTAGGTGCTCCGCGACTCCGCGGAGCACCTCCGACGTCCGGCTCAGGACGACGACGCTTTCGAGCTGAGCTCGGGAAAACGACCTGGACAGGTCATCTACCAGTGACGACCGTGCCCAGGCCGCTTTCCGTCGCTCGTCATCCGAGGTAGGCTCGAATCCGTGAGCAAAAACCTTGCCCACGGACTCGGCCACTGCTGTTGTGACCAGCTTCCGGCATCCTCTGTGACTCCCTGGTTTTTAGGAAATTAATATTAGTATATGTGTAGAATGAGGCCCGTCGCAGATGATGGCAAAGAGAGAGCAAGGCAGATGGGAAGATGTTGTTTAATTGTAGGATTGCTTCGAGATCCGCTTGTGCTGACATACCAGTTAAGTCGCCCTCGTTAAACGCGAACCCACACAGCTGGCATCGTCTTCTGTACTCCATGTTCGCGACAGGTGATGAGGAATCTAAGAAGGGTTGAGGAGGAGTTCGGGTGGGGTTTGAAAATATGGCGTTTGTAGATATTGTTGCCTGGTCGAGAAAACAATAGTTGTTTTGCGAATACACTGTCATTGATCAGTGTAAGGGACTGTCAACACATGGTCGGCACTGCTAGCCTGTTCATGATTGACAATCCTAGATCTATTGTTATTTTATTAATTCTAGCACGGAAGACCTGGGACTGGATGAGAAGTTATGAGCAATATCTCATTGTTTACGTCGTTCAAGCTGAAGAAAACATGAAATGGCAATGATATTGAAGACAGGTGGATGACAAACACTGTAGAGTTTTGAGTAATTCAGCAATACTGGTTTGATTTCATAGAGCGATTGTATATTCCACGCCAGTACTAACAACTCAGTCATGCGTCGTTGCTTGTAGAAAACAGTCAACTCTCTCAAGTCACCCTGCTCTGACCCTGGAATGACGAGACGTTCATGACGATGTTCCAAGGCTGGCCACTTGGAGTTTTCCCGACCCAAGCCAAAGGCGGTGAGCGAGACGGGGTGGGTCCCTGGGTGCATCTCATGGTGTTGGACCCTGCGATTTGACTGGATTTGACGAGGGGCATGATTTTTTTCTGGGGTTCTTGTTGTTTTAGCGGGGTTTGCATTTCGTTTTCCACGGTCGTTACCTGATGCTTTCGTCTTATCGGAATCGCCGGGGATTATCCAGGGTGATTGAGTTGCAGGCCAGGGTGCAAACAATAAACCCTCCATCCTCTGACGAAGCCGGGCTTGGCAAAGCCTCCCTTGGGTGGCGGTAGCTCCCCTCCACCTGAAGCTAATTAATAATTAGGGGATCAGTTTAGGGCCCTTGTAGGCGTCGAGGGCACTGTCCTCCGGGGAAAGGTGCGCCGAGCACGACACCCCCCAGTCCCCTAGAAGCCGCCCAGCGCCGGGCCCAAGCCCAAGATGAAGCCCCCCTCCGTCTCCGGGGCCTAAAGTGATCGGCCAGAGTGCCATGGGTGACCCGTGCATTGCTCGTGCTTTGCTCGTGGGAGACTCGTGCTGACGGCGCGGAGCGGTACTTGGGGTGGAGGGGCAGGATTGGGCATTCCATCAGGTACCGCTTGGTTCCAAAGTTTCATTTGGTTGCTTTCATGTGCCTGACTCGCTCTGGGTTGGCCTTGGGGGTGCTTGACGTGCAAAACCCTTGCATTGACTTGACTGCCACATTCTGCTTGGATCTGTTTCCCAGTCGCTCATGCCTTGGCGCTAGTCTGCCTAGGTAGGTAGTTGCTGGCTATTGCTGCTGCTACTGTACTGCTACTGCTGTTGCTGTCCCTGCTGTTGCCGCATTCCGCTGCTGCATCTGGCATCGAGGCAGTTGACGCCGTCGGCCGTGTGCGCCTTCCTCCCCCGTCAACAACAAACCTCCATGCATCGTCATCATCACCCATTCGTAACTCTATCTTGACAACCTACACCCTGGGCGGCTTCTGTTTCGTGAGGCTGCATCTTCCTTTTTTCTCTTACCGAAGCTTTCTCCACGCAAACGGTCGATCGTCCATCTCCCCCCGGAAAGGAAGAGGGAAAAGGCCTTGGCCGCCCGTCGCAAAAAACTCCGTGTGTGGTTTTATTATTATTATTATTTTTTCCCTCTCTACTTTGGGGTTCCTCCGTCCCGCCGCCGCCCTCCAGCTCCGCCGCCGAGCGACCGAATTGCGTCCCACACAACCCGCCCGCAGCCCTACTCGGTCCCAATCACAGTCTCCATCTCCCATCTCTCAGCCCCTGGGCCTGGCCTTGCCTTCTTTTGCTCTGCGCACACTCGCACACGGTCTTGGTACCTACTCCCACCGACTACAACTTTTTGGGCCTCTGGCAACGTCCGTCGGGACCTAATATTTCGGCTCGACGAAACCAACAAAAGCTGCTGCTGCTGCTTTCCAAGGTTCACCCGGACCTCGAAAATCTGCTTCGCACCGTGGCCCGTGGCCTCTGGAACTGTCGACTTGGCTGGACTCGACTCTTTTCTTCGGGTCTCGTTTGGGTCGTCTCTAGATGCCCCGCCATCCGCCGCTCGCCATCCTGATCCAGACTTGACAGATCCTGATTCCGCCTCTTTCCTCCATCTCTCTTCCCTCCTCCCTCCTCCATCCTCCTCGGCCTCGACGTCGACTTCTTCCACATCTTCTTCACCATGGATCCCGCCGCTGTGAGGTCCTTGCTCGCTGCTAGCTTGGACCCTGATGCCGACAGCCGGAGACGTGCTGAGCTTCAGCTCAAACAGGTGCGTCTTTGCGTCTCGCTTCGAGAGGCCCTTTGTGCTTCTGCACGGTTGCGTGCCGTGCCCGACCGACTTGTTGCTCGGGATGGAGATGGTCATCTGCTTGCCTCTTCCTTGCCGCTTTTTGTTTGCCCTGTGTCCCACGCTTTGCACCTGCCCGCCTCTTGCGCCGTTGTCCGGATCTTAAAAAAATGACCAAGCATGCTAACGTACATTGTTTCGGTATCTAGATTGAAGAACAGCCCGGCTTCTTGGAATGTCTTCTCGATATCCTGCAGGCTGAGCAAGACGCGAGTGTCCGCCTTTCGAGTATGTCTTTATCCAACTTTCCATTCCCCTCCATGCCGCCGCTCCCTTGCGGCCTGCTGCTGCCCTAGTCTAGTCCTGACAACCTCGTCCCTCCAGCTGTAATCTACGTCAAGAACCGCGTCAATCGCTCATGGTACAATAACGAGGGGTACTCCACCGAGCCCCCCGCTACCCTGATACCCGAAGAAGAGAAGGCTCGCGTACGAGACCGTCTTCTACCGATCCTCGCTGCATCCGAGGCCCTCGTCCGCCAGCAGCTTATCCCCGTCCTCCAGCGAATCCTTCAATATGATTTCCCTGCCCGCTGGCCGCGTTTCATGGACTTCACCCTCGAGCTCCTCAACACAAATAACCCCGGCTCGGTCCTCGCTGGCCTGCAATGTCTGCTCGCCATCTGTCGCGCTTTTAGGTACAAGTCGACCGATAGCGATGACCGACAACACTTTGATAAGATTGTTGAGGCCAGCTTCCCTCGTCTGCTCGCCATCTGCAATGAGCTGGTGAACCAGGAGAGCGATGAGGGCGGCGAGATGCTCCACTTGGCATTGAAGGCGTACAAGCATGCGACTTGGGTGCGCCCTTCCTCACATATAGCCCTTTGTATCATTCAAGAGCATGAGCTGACCATGATCACAGTTGGAGCTTTCCCCCTTCCTGCGACAACGCGACGTCAACATTGCCTGGTGCACCGTTTTCCTCCACACCGTCTCCAAGACTTGCCCCGCCAATGCTATGCAGGGCGACCAGCACGATCGTGAGAAGCACCACTGGTGGAAGGCCAAGAAGTGGGCGTACTTTAACTTGAACCGCCTCTTCATTCGGTACGATAGCGCCAACTTGTCGATATTTTGCAACGTCAACTGACACATGTTTCTCCAGTCACGGTAACCCTGCGAACCCCGGCAAGGGCGAAGATGCTCTCCAATTCGCCAAGGATTTCACAGCCAACATCGCCCCTGAGATCCTCAAGCACTACCTCCAAGAGATCGAGAAATGGGTCGCCAAGACTTCTTGGCTCAGCCGGCCTTGCCTGTCTTACACCCTCGTTTTCCTCGACGAGTCAGTACGACCAAAGGAGATGTGGACGCACCTGAAGCCGCATCTGACAAACCTCGTTACCCACTTCGTCTTCCCCGTCCTTTGTCTCACCGAGGAGGACATTGAGCAGTTCGAGGAGGAGCCCGATGAGTATCTCCACCGAAAACTTAACTACTTTGAGGAAGCGTCTGCTCCCGACGTTGCAGCCACCAACTTCCTCGTGAATCTTACCAAGAACCGCCGCAAGGAGACGTTCGAGATCCTCAAGTTCGTCAACGCCGTCGTCAACGAGTATGAGCAGGCCCCCGATGACAAGAAGAACCATATTGCCAAGGAGGGTGCTTTGCGCATGATCGCCACTTTGGCACCTGTCATTCTGGGCAAGAAGAGCCCCATCGCGGATCAGGTCGAATACTTCCTGGTTCGGTATGTGTTCCCTGACTTCACCAGCCCCCAGGGCTATCTCCGTGCTCGTGCTTGCGACACCATCGAGAAGTTCGAGCAACTCAACTTCCAGGATCAGAACAATCTCCTCACCATCTACCGACACATTCTGGACTGCATGGCCGATCCTGCCCTTCCCGTCCGTGTCACCGCAGCCTTGGCTCTTCAGCCCCTTATCCGCCACGATGTCATCCGAACGAGCATGCAGCAGAGCATCCCTACCATTATGCAGCAGCTGCTCAAGCTTGCCAACGAGGCCGACATCGATGCTCTGGCCAATGTCATGGAGGATTTCGTCGAGGTCTTTGCTACTGAACTGACTCCCTTCGCTGTTGCGCTGAGCGAGCAGCTCCGTGACACTTATATGAGAATTGTGCGCGAACTTCTCGAGAAGGAGAGCAAGGTTGGCGATGATGGCGAGCTATACAACGAGTACGATGACAAGAGTATCACTGCTCTCGGTGTTCTGCAAACCATTGGTACCTTGATCCTCACCTTGGAGAGCACCCCGGACGTCCTGCTTCATATCGAGGCTGTATTAATGCCTGTGATCAAGGTCACCCTGGAGAATAAGCTGTATGGTACGTATTGGATGTGTCATTCTATAATGATACAGTGACTGACCAAATTAGACCTTTACAACGAGGTGTTTGAGATTATCGACAGCTGCACTTTCGCCGCCAAGTCGATCTCCCCCACTATGTGGCAAGCCTTCGAGCTGATCCACACCACCTTCAAGGCTGGTGCCGAGTACTACCTGGAAGATATGCTGCCTGCGCTCGACAACTTTGTCCAGTTCGGTGCGCCCCAGCTCGCCCAGAAGCCCGAGTACACTCAGGCTCTTTACTCTATGGTTGCCGACATGTTTACGGACAGCATCCAGGGAGGTGTTGAGAGGATATGCGCCTGCAAGCTCGCGGAGGCGATGATGCTCAGCCTTCGGGGACAGATTGACACCTGTGTCGAAGGCTTTATCAATATGGCCATGAACATCTTGGCCTCGCAGGATGTCAAGGTTAAGAGCTACCGCATCCACCTGATGGAGATGGTGATCAACTCGATCCACTACAATCCTATCCTAACTCTTCAGGTTCTCGAGAACAAGGGATGGACAAACCGCTTCTTTAGCCTCTGGTTTGGCAGCATGACATCCTTTACCCGTGTTCACGACAAGAAGCTGTGTATTGTTGCTATTTCGGCGCTGCTTAGCCTTAGCCACGAGCAGGTCCCATCTAGCGTGTCTGTAGGCTGGCCGCGGTTGCTGCAGGGTATTACGGAGCTGTTCCGCACCCTGCCCGCTGCCCAGAAGAGTGAGTTGATCTTGATGCTTGCGCCTTGAAGTAGGAAAAACTGACAGACTGCAGACCGCGAGGAGGCTCTCCGTGACGATTTCCACCTTGAGTCCACCTACGACTACGGCGAAGAGGATGAGTGGGATGACGACGAGGCTAACTGGAACGCTGAGGAGGAAGAAACTTCAGGAGAGACAGCAGAGGCCAAGGATGAAAGCACTGCTTATCTTAATTTCCTCAATGAGGAGGTATGTTAATGTTTTCCACTAAAGATGCAGACTAGCGGGGTACTGACCAACATTTATAGGCACAGAAGTTCAGCCGAGCTATTGATGACGTGGAGGAGGACGATCTTGGTGAAGATTCGGTCCTGCTTGAGTCTCCTCTCGATAAGATTGAGCCCTATCAGCTTTTCCGCGCCACCCTGATGAGTGAGTTGTGCGGATGAATGATCATCGTGTCAATGCTAACTCCCATGCTCAGAAATGCAACAAGAACAACCTCAGTTCTACGCAAGCTTAGCTGGCCACCTCACAGCCGATGACCAGGGCGTGATCCAGAACGTCATTGTCAAGGCTGATGAGATTGCCGCTCAGCAAGCTCAGCAGGCCCAGCAGGCACAACTTCTCGCCCAGCAGCAGGCTGCTGCCATGGCTGCCAATGCGGGAGCTCCCAACGGCGGTGCCAGTTAAAATAGCAGCCAACAGTGGTTGGTGGAGAATATGAAAGTTATTGGAGTTGATGTTTACCCCCTTTTTTTATATCCCCTTTCTCTTTCACGTTAGGGCAGGAGTCAAGATTCCCCGGAGATGAAGAGGCGTGCTGAGCCCAATGCAAAAGAAAGAGATTTAGAGCGTGCAAACAACGATGAACCCACCTGCTGGAGATCCCCCCAAAAGAGTGCCGTGGGTATGATTGATGCAGGGGACGAAGATGAAACGAGGCCCCGATGCTGGGGTAACTCAAGTGAGTATATGAGAAGGATTCGGGGATGGGGAGGAGATGAGGAGCATTGAAGGCATTCCCATCAGGGGAGCAGAGCGCGGAGGGTGAGTTGCGAAGAGCGAGATGTTGAAGGGGGCGGAGGAGACGGCAAACTATCTGAGAAGAGTAGTTGAAAAGGTAAATTAAATAACCAACACTTACATAGTTCCCATTTATGGATGTTCCCGGCCCCTGAGTGTGAAGACGTGATGTGATGCTCAAATCGGAGCCTGGCTCGTGGTTTACGAGACAAGATGGTGGTGCGGATTGCACATTCAGCTTGATCAAACAGCCTGTGTGTTCAAGCAACCATCAACAGGTGACTGACTAGAGTCTAGGAACATCTACAGCTCGTTTCCCAATGAGGCGACATGCAAAACTACGGACGTCAAGTCTTGGCGGTACACCAACCAACCTATGGCAGTGAAGGGTATTGGGCCTGTGAGGAAAGGTCAAAAACACTGACATCCTCAAAAAGGATGAAACATTCGCCTAGGTAGATGTACATCCCCCCATGGGTCAGCCACATCTCCTTCTACGCATCCTTGAAATTGATGGCGAGCCTGGGGTTGCTGACGCCACGAATCATGCCCATCATAACACCGGTAAGCGCCACCGAGGCCACCAGTGGGTTAGATACAGCAGTTGAAGAGGGGGCCGTTGTAGCGTTCTAGCAGCGTGTTGGCGAGAGCCTTTAGGGCCAGGTTAGACCATATATAGTATCTTATGACAGAGAAAGCACCTCAGGGAGTTTTCTTCCAGCAGGTCTCGTGCCAGATCTCATCGTACATGCAGCCCTTGTTGAGGTGATACACCCCTCCGGCAATGACGTTGTAGTTCTGGTTGTGATAGCACATGAGCTCACCATGTTTTAGGTATTCCGTGGTAAGGCTGTCTCCCCTGACGTCGGACAGGGCGACGTGCAGGTTGGCCCGGAAGCTCTCGGTGAAGTTCTCCTCGACAACCCAGAAGGGCCTCCTCCCGTTCATGCGGTCTTAAAGGTTCTGTGTGGCCTCGGAGGCTACGAGTTCTCCACGACGCCGGCGGGGAAACTTGGATGAACCTGTCGTCGTTGTCGTCGATGGAAAAGTCGACCGGGCGGCCCACGATCATGGTCTCGCTCATGTAGTTCTTGTAGGGGACGCTGGAGCAGGTGAGGGAGAGGGGGATGGGGCCCAGGGCGAGCAGGAGGCCGGGGGAGCTGAAGAGTCGTGTTGTGAAAGAGATTTGCAAAGGCATATTCATCGAGAAAGATCCGGCAGTTATCCTGTTCCTCTGAAGAGGATCTAGGGGAAAGGGCGCCTGCCCTCTGGTTCCTCATTCTGTTTTTTGTGTGTTCCTCATTGCTGCAAATTCCCTTCACAATGGTGCATTTAAGAGTTCAAGCTGATGCACACGATATCAAGTAGGTTGTTGCCCATCCATGTCAAGCTTCAAGTTTTTGTTGCATAATTTTTTTTATTTTGCCAGATGGCTCGCGGGGGTGAGAGTAGTGACTCTACAGCTATATTTTTTCTCTTATATAAAACAAAGTTTGTAATGTAAGAATCTTTCTCGTATAATTTTTTACCATTTGGCAGCAAATTCATCTTCAGTCTCGGTGTCCTCGTCAAAGGACGACTTGATGAATAGACCTCGCAGCTGGCTGGTATACAGCTCGTGCTGGATGATCTTGGAGGAGATGAACTGCTCCGTGTGGGAGTCCCAGAGCCGCATGAGCATGTGGCTAAACTCGTCCCACGCAGGGCGGCTCAGGCTCGCGAACTTGGGCTGGATGTGGTCGACAAACAGGGAGAGCAGGCTGTCCGGTGCGTCCAGGGCGTTGGCGTACCAGAACTTGCCCGTGCTCCAGCACTCGCGCATGAGTTCAGCGTTCTCGGTGGTGTCATGGTGCTCCAGTTCCTGTTCCTCGAATGCATCCACGAACTCCTGGTGCAGGCTGTCAAACTCGTTGTAGTGGAAGGTGATCTCCTCGAGGGTGCGGCCAGAGAGCCACTCCGGGGGCCCAAGCATCTCAATAGGTCTCGCGCACGCCCACTCGACGTCGGCGATGCCCGTGATATTCCAGTCCTCGTCCACAAAGATGTTGCCCCGCTGAATGTCAGTCAGGGAGAAAACGAACGGGCCAGTACGGAATTGCCTATCGGTAAACTTGGGGAGGAGGGCTCGCATAGCCGTGAGAGCAGCCAGCTGCTTCTCGCCATCACCCTCTTCGTGGATCGAGTTGGGCTGGTAGCGGATGAGGTTGTCTTGGCAGGCAATCAGGTCCAAGAGATAAGGTTCAACGGTGGTGTAGGTGAGGTCTCGAGGGATTTCAGTAGGGATGTGAGCATTCTCCAGCTCATACAGGGCGGGCGTGAGAGGTCGGTTTGTGAGGGTTAGAGTGCCCTTGTTGTCCATGGTCCATGAGCCGATCCTTGGAAGCGGGAGCTTGGCGAGGCGGAGCATGATACCAGACAGGTCCCGGTAAAGGTTGGCCCTCTTCTCTGGGTCATGGCGGCCCTCCTTGAAGGTCTCGGACAGCGCCTGACCTTTGGTGATGTGCTCCAGGACCAGGTACCCGTGGTCCGGGAGCTGGGAGCGCTCATGAGGGATGTAAGGAGAGAGCGCTGCCCCGGCAAAGATGCGGCGAATGGACCACATGATGCGGCTGAAGAAAGGCGCATTCTCGACTGTGGTGAACTGGGTTGCTCATCAATCAATATGCGGAAGTCCAACTCAAACGGGTCAACAGGGATTGGTTCATACCGATTGGTTTCCGGGGAATCCAAAGCCAAAAAGCCGAGGCACGGGGATCTCGGGGCAGTTCTGCCTCATCCAGCAGTAGGTGGCAGCCTCGCTACGAAGCTTCTCGTCAGAGTTGCCCGGGCGGAAGTCCTCGCCGACCTTGTAGGGCAGAGGGAAGCGGATAATGGCCTGGGGCGGGAGGCGGGAGCCCTGGGCAGCCTCGTCAATGTGGATGGGGATGATGGCATTGTAGCTCCCATGGATCCATTCAGCGACATCGCCGAGACTAAAGTCGGACTGGGAGACGTTCAGGTGTCGGCAGACAACCTGCTCGATCTGGGCCCGGTTGGCGTTGAGGTGCAGCCAGAAGTCATTCTGCTTGTCGGGATACGACAGCTCTCGGACGATGTCGACGTCCTCCTCCAGAGCCTCCTCGAGGGTTATCTGGCCCCTCAGGAGCGGCAGAGACTTGTCCATGCCAGACGGTTGCAGCGGGAGCGAGGGTCTATTTGGGAGCGCGAGTGCCTGTGTGACGCCTCCGGGTACCTTACGGGAGGAGGGTTCAACGGCGGAGGAAGAGTTACATTCAATGCAAACCACGATGTTTGAGGTTTGCGAGAAGTCGGTATCGGGACCGATGACTAAGCGCCCGACTGCCCGTTAGGCTCGGGTGGTGGGGCAGCTATTCCAGCCCCCCGGATTCCCTTCCCTCAGAATCAGAATCAGAAGGCCTGTTTCTGATCAGTCAAAAGTAGCCGATTCGCCAATTGACTCATGATTCTCTATATCACGCGACCTCTTTTATATGGAGAAGCAGCAACTACAAACACCTGCCAGCCCGTGTCTCAGCAACTCTCAACACCTTTGCTCTTCGGGGTGGGTCGACCCAGCACCACCCGCGCTCCGGAACCGCCCGGAATCACGCTCCTGCTACCAGACACGGGCTTTATATCATGTCCGAAAGGCAAGTCGGCATGAGGGCACAGGAGCAGGAGAGTCCTGTCTGACGAGGCTATTCGGAATTCTCTCAATTCTGGTGTCATGGAGCCAACCAAGCCAGACCGCAGCAACAGCCAAGACCGACAAGTTGGCCACGCTTTATGCGCCCAACCTGTGTGAGCGCCTAGTAGATCATGCGGCTTGCGTACTTTATGCGCTACAGGCCAGCAGTTCCCCGACGCTGTCATTTGCTGCCCGAGTTCTCTCAAAAAGGCGCATCTAAGACACTCCAGGCGAGCAATGTCTGAGCAAAATGTGAAACAATGCGTGTGCTTCCAACTTCCGTGTGACCAGATCGCTGCAAGGGAAAACGAACTACTCAGGGCCGATAGCCCTCACGTTCGTGAGCTTCGAGCCACTCACAGGTGGCCTACTGTTAGCCAAGTCCGGCATGGATCACCAGATGCATCCTCAACAACTAGCGCCTTTTCCGCCAACTTGATTGATATGAGGATATTTATCGCATCCAAGTTGCATGTGGAATTCCCGCCGTTTGAATGACAGCTGAGATAAGGATAATTATAAGCATGCTACCTCACAGAGATTAGCTTTGAGCCTGCAGAACCACGGTAAGCAGAAACCGACTATGAATGGATGGTCAGGTTGACACCTCTACCTCGACATATCACGGAGGCCATCGCAAGAGATACGCCCACTGCTCCACCGCTCAAGCCTACCTCGACCGAGGGGCGGCCCGAGTGCATAAGCTGCTGAGTGTTGATGCTCTAGCCAACCATCGTGGGTGTTTACCGCAGGTACTGCCGCATTCAAGAACATTATGGGCTTAGCACAACGGCCCCCTGCCGGCTCTATAATAGAGGCTGAAAACACCAAGCCCCCGCTGCAGTTACATGCTTAACAAGGCGTCGCCGAGACAATCAAGGAACAAAAAGGAAAGTCTCCCAATAATCATCAACAGAATCAGCCCTACAGGTGGGCTTGTCGGGCCCTACCGACAGAAATCCATCCCGCGAGCCGGCATTCGCTGCATCTGCCTCCCGTTTGATTGAGCTCATTTCCCAAAGTAGCCTCGGGCTCACTCTCCAGAGTCAAGATGAAACGGCCGCCATTGAAGCTTGAAATATAGCGGCTTACGGCGTCAACTAAAATTCAACCCCCCTGGCGAAAAGGCGCTCGTCTCCTGTGCTGGTTGGGCAATTCGGTCTTGTGGGCGGATGAAGTCCAGTCCAGACCAAGTGATGGGCACGACGAGAGAGAAGCGGCCTCGTCAAATGAGAGCATAGCACAATAATTGAATGAGACGAAGCTTGGCTCTTGGACTAAAAATTTTAGAAAGGGACTTGTCGGCAGTGGTCTGCCTCGAGTGCTGTTAATAAAATGGATCTTGGCCCCAAGAAAGCTTGGCTGGTTGATCTTCAAGACTCTTGTTCACATCTGTCCCGCACAGTAAACAAGCCCTCAACGGCTTTGGGTTGCCATGCATCGCTCTCTGTGCCTTCTTCTGCTTTTCGCGGTACATGTCTGCGCCGACACGCTCTTCCAGCGACCGCCCGGCCCCGGTCCCAATCGAGATTATCGCGATGATCCAGTCTACGAGCTCGGCGAGGAGATAGACATGATCTGGGAGATGGACTTTAAGCAGGCCAGCATCGTTGTTTGGCAGCAGGACGTTGATAAAATCTTTGGCGACAAGTCCTACTACGCCGAGGTCATTCGTGAGTAGCCTTTCGGATTGAGGACACTGCATCATGATATTGACCATAGTCCGTTCAGAAAACACAAGGTCAACAAGATATACGTGGAAAGTCAGTTACGATGGTTTTTCCGCCGACCACGACCCGACCTTGAGCAACGTCTACTTCTTCCAGCTCTTTGACACGGCCGGAAAAGGGACGCCCATAACATCCCATTATTTCAACATTACCGATCCAGAGGCGAAAAGCACAACGACCTCTGCAGCTTCAACATCAACAACAAGTGCAACCAAAGAAGCTTCCAAGACAATCAAAGCACAAACTGTCACAGAAACAGCCAGCGAAGCGGCATCAACGTCATCCTCGGAAGATGATGATAGCGACGATGGGGGTCTTTCTCCTGGCGCCATGGCTGGCATCGCCGTCGGATCGACGATAGGTGGTGCATTAGCTCTTGCTGGACTTGGCTTCTTGCTCTGGAAGGTTCGTCGAGGTAGAAAGGCTGGTACATTTGTACCCGGGTCACCAGATGATGGCAAGGAGGTTGTTACTGTTACAACTACTCCAGTTGATTCGTATCCACGACACTCTTACTACGAGCCATATGCGCAAGAGCCATATCAGCCACAGCAACCGGCCCAAACACAGCAGGTTGGAGGCCTGCATGAAGCACCAGCTTGATGAATGGATAGAAGACGAAAACACCATAGCAACTTAATGATAATATTCCTGTGTTCATTCCCTCATGTCTCTCGTCGACTGGCTAAAAATGCGACATGCTAACCACTACCATATCAACTCAGCAAGTCAGGTAGAGCCTTTAGGTCATCATATCCCTATCCTAATGCTTAAGATTGGCTATTCAGAGGCTATTAAAATCCTTAGCTACGGGTGAGCCTAAGAATGCCATAAGACAGGGGATAACTAAACCTATAGGCTCTACCTAAGTTGCTGAGTTGATACGGTAGATTTCTCGGTGCTACAGCTTAACATTCACTTGATGGCTTGCCCCAACACATCTCTCGTGTTCTTTAGCCGCCGCAGCCAGAGCCGTCCTAACAAGCGCACCCAAACACTCCTTGCTCTCAATACCCACACTGATACGGACCAGATGCTCAACAACACCAAATCTGGCAGCCCACTCCAGCTCCGCGTAGTGCGCAAACAGGGTATACGCGCAGCATAGAGTAAAGTTAGTTCCCAGACTGGGCCCCTTGGCCACGTCGAGCGCATCATGAAACGCAATTGCGGCCTCGGGCTTCTGGAACCGGACCGAAAGTAGGTAGCCGTATCCCTTTCCAGGCCGTTTATACGTCTCGTAGATTTCTTGTGTCGGATTGCCCTTGGGATAGTAGACCTGGGCTACTGAGGGATGAAGTCGCAACATGTCTGCTATATGCTCTGCATTACGGCTCGCCGTGATGACTCGCTCCCCAAAGTCGGCGCTGTTTTCTTCCATGACAATCGCATCCAACGGAAAGTATGCATCGACAAATTGGTCGTTCAAGACTCGCTGCATGCTGGAGAAGAACTTCGACTTTGGGTTGAGCGCTGTGCTTCCTCCCATGACGTTGCAGCCGCCGCTAAACATCTTTGTCAGACTTGTGCAGACAACATCGCAGGAAGATACAAGATCGACATTGACAGAGGTGGCAACAGTATCGTCCACGATGAACAAGAAGTCGTGTTTGTTAGCGAGACTGTACAACCGTTCGAGATCGACGGAGCCAAGCAGCGGGTTTCCAGGGAACTCGGTATACAGTGCGTCCAGCTGCATCCCTGCCGCCAAGTCTGCTTCTAGGTCATTCAGGTCTGATTTCGTCGCGTGCCCATAGAGTTCGCAGTCAAATCCGTGAACTCTGCTGAGGACTTTGAAGGTGTCGACATAAAGGAAGCTAAAAACAGAGCGGTCAGTGAACCTCGTCCAGAAAAAAGAAAAGAAAATTGTCTAGTATCAGATCAACTCACCCGAATACTGCCACCCGAAAAGCTTTTCGGGTATCCTGGTGGAGGTTGCGAAGGGCATCGGCAGTGTGACTGATGGCGGACATCCCAGTTGGGTATAGGAACACGGCGTCTACTCCCAGCTTGTGTGTTTCCGTGCTCAGCAAGTCGCCGATCCGTCCCCGTAGAGTAATTTTGGAATCTTGAGATTCTTTTACCGGCAGCTTGGATATGGGCCCGTTCTGGTGCTTGCTCAAGAAGGGCGCATTCTCTAGCCAGTGGGTTGCGCGTCGACTAGAAATGCCGAGGCCAGCGTGCTGCCAGAAAGCTTTGGCTTCCACAGCCAGTTTTTGAGGGTACACAACTGCGCAAATGTCTTCAGATGTTTGCGCGGAACCATTCGAGATGCTCTTTTCGGAGATGCATATACTACCGTCGAAGTCGATACGAAGGATGACGACGGGATATTGGCTCTTGGCTTTCAAGTATGTCTGGCCTGCCTCGGCCATGTGATACGCCGAGAAGAGCAATGCCGATCGTCCTGGGTCCGCTAACAGTGTATCCAGCTCTTCTAACTTCTGATCTGGTGTTATCCTCGATGCTGTCCATTCGAGGAGTCGCTCCGAGAGGTCGCGGACGATGAGGGGCACGAAGAATCGAGGGTATCCTGTTTTCAGCTTGGCCAGCAAGTCGGGCTCGCGTCTAGCCCAAGCTACAGTGTCTTTCCATGTTGGAAGATAGACGCTCACGGCCTCGTCTAGTTAGTTGAGTGCCTGCATGTAGCGTCGGTCAATGGAATCTGCTTACGTGCTTGTCGCCAGGCGGGAGGGGACTGCCCAGCTGCGCCTTCATATTCTGGAACAGTCACGCCTGGAGAAAAGAAACCCTACAATGTTTCCGTTGTTCTTGGTTCAATTGCCAGTTTAGTGCTCTTGGTCAAGGGCTCGAGGTACAGCTGGGGGAGTGGGCTGTACGCGCTTCGAAATCTGGAACAGAGCATATTTATACACAACAATCCGGGTCTTTCCATCCTTCTTCCCAGTCTTGGTCGTCATGGCGATCTATGCTATGGCGTTTACCGTAGTCTGGCCCGCTAGTGACGTGTGATGGGGCCTTTTTCACTATTCCAGACGGGAATATGAGACATGCATGGTTCAGTCAGCCACTAGAAGAGTCGGTCAAGGATGATGTTTGCTTCTCAGATTTGTTGGGCTCGGGGATTAGGATGGGATGGTATCGAATATACAAGAAAGGAGCCGATTCCAGGTTTTACTATCAATCTGTGGATGCGATTCCAGAGATGTCATTTATGGTGTTGATAGATGGGGGTTGTGATACAACGCCATGGACCAATGACAAAGCTGTTGCACCTGAGCCTTACTGCAGTAGTGAATCTGGGCAGCTTCTGAATACCCACTAATCCATGCAAGGCTCGATTCAACACAAAAACGGCTTAATGTGTATGTATGTGTTATATTTAACGTCCCATAGGCACGCAGGTCCTACCAATCGCTATTTAGGCGCAAAGAGACGTATTAGGCTATCTAAAAGGTATATATATCGCCTTCTTTAAAAGGTAATAAGGTAAGCTAGGGGTCTATAGATCGCTCTCCTAGCTGCCTGCCCTTATTCCTCCCTCTAAATTAACCCTTCTAGCTATCTAGCAATTTAGAAGTAATAGAGGTCTTTAAGCTAAGTACCTATTAGTAGGAAATTAAGGCATAGCATATTAGTAGCCATATTAGCTAGGGCATAGCTATAAAGGCAGCTGGCCTAGGGGCTAGGCTAGGGGCCTAGCTTATAATAGTAGCCTAGGTTAGGCCTAGGCTATAAAAGAAGAAGAAAAAGAAGAAGAAGAGGTCTTATTAAAGAGGCTTATAAGAGCTGGTTAAGGCAGCTATTGCTATAGCTATAAGAGGTCAATCTGCGTGAGGGTCCTTAGTCTAATACCCTAGGGACCCTTATATAAAGAGGCCGGGCTAGGGCCCTTCTATAGAGGAAGAAGGTTATGGCAGCTATAGCTACGAGGTTATTATAAGGCTAACTAATAGCTAGGTTTAAAGCCCTTTATCTAGTACTAAAGAGCCTCTCTAAGAAAAAAAGGTCAATTATAGCAGCCATAGCTATAGAGAGTCAGTTATAGCAGCTATAGCTACAAAAGAAGAAGGTCAGTAATATAAGAGAAGGGAAG
>JAADYS010000547.1:0-49384 GCA_012931995.1 Fusarium albosuccineum | reverse complement strand
CAGTACAATGAGCTCTCCCTGGTCCACACACAGGGAGAGCTCATTGTACTGTACCTTGCCTAGGACTTGTGCATCCTGGCTCTGGCCCAGCTTGGTCAATGGCAAGCAAATGCTGAAACTGTGTGGTTTGTCACGCTCGAGGCGGGGAGTGCTCGAGATACTTGTGTCTGTTAGTGCAGCTCCTGTCCTCGACCACCTCGTCCAGTCGATCCCCATGCAACTGCTGTTTGTTTACCCAATCTCTATCGCGTGACGCAGGGAGCTCGAATCGGTTTGAATGTACGTCGTACAGTATGTAGCACACGTTTGCGCCCCCTCTCCCCCTCCTCTCTCCACCTACCACCCAATCACAACCGTCTGACTCGGTCCCCGACGCGTTTGGCAACCCGGAATTGACAAGATCTGAGCTGAACAAAAGTCTGTCGCACAGCTCGAGCTTGGGGCCACGTCCACAGCTTTATTAGGAGGCGGGATACGACTCTCGCAGGCAGTTTGCATGAGGTAGGCTTGGCTCCGGGGACGCCTCTATGCTATTGGTATCACCATCCAGCCTCGTATGGTTCTACGCAAGGGCTGATGAAGCTTCCAGCAGGCCGAACGTACATGCGGTGATCACCTATTGCTAACCGCCCCCGGCCGGAGTCATCAACGCATACTCATGTTGCAACCCAGAAACAACACATGCAAACTTCAGTATTTCGTACGTAAAGAACCACTCGCCAAGCCTCAATGTCCCATGTCCGTACATATCCTTACCCTAGACATCAACATCGAAACATGTCGACAGAATATCCAACTTAATCTAACCCTTATTAGAGGCATAGGAGAGCAACAGAGAGGTACGTATAGCTCGTGACTTCATTCCTGCATCACCCAAGGTCTTCCCGTCTCCACGTCTACTTTTATTTCCACCTCCCCTGGTCCACGACCCCATACCAAAACCGTCGACTCGCGTATTCTCCTCCCCCATGTTGTTTAAGCCATGTGCGAAAGATTCCAAACAGAAAAATTGTCCGTGTCACCCCGGAAGCCATTTACAGAGCCTGCAGTCGCCTGACTGCTCTATTTTTCATTTCATTTCTTGGCCGTTCTCCAAATGGAGAAACGGAACTAACTCTACGCTTGGTACCTCGCACCACCGCGGCTGAGTCAAGAGTCGACGACAAGGTTCAAAAGACTTTGCCGAAGCCGTGTCTCTCGAATCAACCTTGGTCATCATGACTTATGACCCCCGGGCGTCGTCTTCTGGTTGGCTAGTGCCCGACTCGATGTCCTCACAGAGTCCTTGAATGGGAAACAGAGCAATGGAGCTTTGTCAAGCGAGGTGGAGACACCTCAATTGCACATGCTACCTTGAAGCTCTTGCTACTATGACGTGTGAACAGCTCAGAAGGACGAGCGGGCAGATGGATCACAGTGACTGCCAGATTCGACATCTACTGACGTTTCCCGAGTCAGTTGGCTCATCACTCAAATCAACTCGATCAAATCCATCATGGATTGATTGATTCATCAATAAACGACTTGCTTACACAACAAGATGATGTGAGACAAGACTGAATGCGCTAATGAACCATCATCATGAATTCAGGTATATAATGCTCCAGACACCTAACGCCGTTACTATGAAAGCACAGCGCCACGCATGATTTTGCACAAAAAAGACAACACACAACGTCGAGGGAAGAATAGATGGATTGCTAAGGCAAGGAGCAGGAATCCCTAGCAAAACCAACCCCCTCCAACCTCTCCGTCTTCCACCGTAACCCCATCTCGTCCCAACATCCTTGACCAACAAGAACTCCATCTCCAGTCAATGATAAGAATACCAGTCGGATACTCCTACCCACCCAACTCCCATCCTTCAATCCATTCCAGGTAATGATGCCGAGTCCGTAGAGGTATAGTTGTTGATAATGATGTGGCCATCTTGTCTCCCTGGCCCAGGGTCATCCAAGGCGAAAAGCAGCCACCCCAAGGAGCGAAACCAGTGTAGAGTAGTTAAGGAAGATAACTTCCTCAGATACCACCAAGTAAAGCCTCGCACCGGAAGGATGCATCCACCCCTCACCCATCCTCTCCATATTCTCCTCCATCTGCCCCTAAGGGGCTTTTTGGGAATAAACGTCACAAGTGCTTTTGTGTTTTTTAGGTATAAGGTCGTAGTTGTAGCTATTAAATCGAGTACGCGTAGAAAGCATGGGGGTAAGCGAAGAAGTATTGACCGGCCATGTCACAGCTCTACTGCGGATAGTAGACCATGCCGGGGGCCTGTTGGGGGTAGTAGAACCCGTCTGGGCTGGGTGTCACCATACCACCCATGCCCATAACGCTGGGTTGGTATCCCTGGGGTGCCGAGTATGTAGGATAATTGTTGACCGGCGGTAGCTGAGAGGCGTCATAGTAGTAAACCATGCCATTTACCTCCTGTGCCACAAGATTCGAGCCCGATGCAGGGCCTTGACCGTTGTTAGGCATGGCAGGTTGCTCTGGCTGGTTCTGGGGCGTGAAACTGCCGGGAGGACCTTGCTGTCCAGGAACAAACGCGGGTGCGGCAACGGACGGCGCCATATTGGGGTTGTTGTAGTTGGGCGGATAGTAATAGCCTTGCTGTGGCTGTGCTTGGTAAGGCTGCTGACCATAGTACGGTGGCTGGCCGTACGTGTTGGGCTGAAACGGCGCAGCGTGAATTGCTCTCTCTGGGATCTGAGACAGCGGTGTACCAGTCGAATGCTGCGACGGGTAGGAAGGCTGGCGCGTGTGTGACTCGTGAGAGAGGCCGTTCGCCATCTGAATGGGAACCTGCTGGTGGAAAGCCTGTTGAAAAGCTTGAGGACCCTGCGTTAATGTAGGCGACTCAATATCAGCAACTGAGATGTTCTTCTGGGGGCGCGGCTGATGCATGGGTAACGCCGATGTTGGCCGGTTCTCCTGGAAGGCGGGTTTCTGAGGGAGAGGATATGTCTGTGGCGGAGGTAGATCATTGATCGATGTCTCCGACATGGGGGGTCTCTCGACCGCAAAAGCTGGGTCGGCTGGGCCGGGGATCGGGACCGGAGCCACCATGGGAGGGGGCATCGCATTCATAGGCACATCTGGTCGAGGAGCAGGGGGCAGTCGAACAACAGGTCTGGCGGTCTCAACGGGGATCGGCGGACGCGAAATGACGGAACCCGTAGGAGAGAACATGTAATCTCGGTCAACGATGGATGACCGCCTGCTCATGGCGACGCTGGGCGAGTAGACGCTGCCGTAGTAGCTACCACCAAATATGCTCGTCCTTCTTGAGAATCCTCCCATAGAACCAAAGCCAGAACGGGGCTTTCCTCGCATTCGTTGCTGGTTAGGCCGCATCGCCCGAGGGATGAAGATGAAGGACCTGTCGGCGGCGGGGTAGATATATCGGGGAGGATTTTCAGGGAGCGAGATGCGGACGGGCTTATCCCGACGCAGAGGTGGTCGGTGATCCGGAAGCTTAGTGTACTGCTTGACTGCAAGGCGTGGAATGATGGCTGCGGTTTTCATGGACGGAAGGAAGACCCGGACCTGTGTGTTGCCGATATGCTTCTCAGTAGAGAGGGTCCGATTGATGGGGGTTGGGCTTGGTTCACATGTCGGAATGAACCCATTCCCGTTGGCTGGCCCCTCGTCGTCAATCATATGTCGAGGCCGTGCCGGAGGAGGCGGCTCTACAACGGTCTCGTGCATGTCATGGGTCCATGGGGAATTGGTCGTAGGATCTCCCGGGTGGTGCAATTGACTGCGACGGTGAGTAAACGGAGGAAGAGGGGGAGGTGACGGGTGATGACATACTTGATGGGGGCATAGGGTCCTCCGATACCACCACGGCCGCCCCTGCCTCGACCTCGTCCGAAAGGTCGGAAGCCATTTGCTGCAGGCCCTGCGTGCCTGTGATCGTGCATGAAGAAGGCACCGCGGTTGGGTACAAAGGCCGGATCCTCGTCCCTCCTACGCTTGTAGTCCTCGTGTTCCTGGCGACGCCGGTTCGCACCAGCTGCCTGTGGCCGAGCAGACGCCGAGCTCACGACGATGGGTGCCGCAGGAGACCTGGCCGGCGACGGGGCAGTGACCTCGTCAAAGTGCATCTCCTGAACGGGAGGAGACTGATCCGTGATGGACAAGCCGTGCAGCATCATGTCGGTATCCGTCACAGGCTTTCCGTCGTGGCCGGGGTCGGTGCCCAACTTGGAGGCATGCCCGGCGTGTCTGGGAGCAGCAGGAGCGCCATTGGCCTTCTTCCTCGCATTTGGGGAGGTCGGAGAGGCCTCGTCGATGTTGCTGGTGTCGCTGTCATCGGCCGGGTCATTGTCGTCGGTCAGGGAGCCGTCGGTGATGGAATCGTCATCGAGGTCGAGGCCCTCCGGGCCACCCTCGTCGTCGCCCTCATCCTCAACGCGGCGGCGTTGGCCGATGAGCTTTCTACGACGAGCAGCAGCAGCCATGATTGCGCAGCGATGAAGGTGATGAAGGAGCCGACGGAGGGGGCTTCGGGGACTCGAGGGCCTGGATGCGACGGCCCTTTGGGATCATGCGGCGGCGGCGGCGGCCGGGGATCAAGGCGGGAGTATGGCGACGAAGCGATAGTGTTGAGTCGGGGCCGAGGAGATCCAAAACCGGCCGGCGGTGAAAGTACAGAATAGCGAGAAACGAATTAACCCCAAATGCACCCGATGCTCGATGAAATGATCCACCCGTACGCAAGACCAACCGCTAGACGAGGAACCCAAGAGAAACCAAGAGACAGGAAGAAAGAGAGGGGAAAGGGGAAGGGAGGAGGGTCGATGGGAGCTCTCACGGCGCGATGCAGGACTCAAAGCTGCAGCTCAGGGCCGGTGGTGGAGAGCCAGAGTCGTGGAGCTGGGGGAGAGAGAAGGGGGGAGGAAGAGGCGGCGAGTGGAGGAGGGAGAAGGACACACGAGAGGAGCAAAGATATGTGATGATGGTGGTTCCAAGAGAATTTGGCAAGGTAAATCAGATCGCCAAAAAATGCTGGGCCCCCGGCCGATGAGCTGGTGGTCCGCCAGCCCCATGTTACTGAGCCTGGGCGGCCACCCAGCAGCAGAAGTACCACGCGGGCAGAGACGTGGTGTACGGTGACATGTCAGACCGGTGCCGACTCCATGCCCCCCACCACCGGCTAGCAAAAAAAAGATGCTGAGGAGGCTTACTTGATAGCACGTTAGGTAGGTTAGCCCATTGTCCACCCAACGCTTGGCTAGGTATTCCGGGCGGGCTCTGTTGCGCTGACGAGCTGCGCTGCGCTACCTACCTACCTACCTCCACGTTATGTGCGCTGCGCTGCGCTGGAAGCCCGGGGGCATGGAACGGGCAAACCTGATTCATCATCATCAGCCATCACCCCAGCATCCGCTGCACCTGGAAACGCGAGAGACAGAGGCGACCCCTCAGAGGCAGGACACACGCATGAGACGAGACGACGGGCGGTCGCTTTCGGACGGACACTGGTGCCAGCAGAATGGAAGCCATCCGATTGCGGGCCTTGCTCATTCCTCCGACCCTCTGTCTTCCTGTTCTCTGTTGCGCAGCGCAGCAACACACCGGACAGCAGCAAATCACAGCTCGCCCTGTCCCGCTTCCTGTGACTCGAGGCTCAACAGGCGACGGCTTCCGCTTCGGACACGTACCGTACCATACAGTACGGCTCATTCATTACCTTACCTTACCTTACATTACATGTACATGTGCATTGCCATGAGGCATCCTGCGAGACGTCCGACTGCTGCACCACACAACACTATTGTAAACACATGACATTGCCGTGCCTTTTCATGCCGACCACTCGCATCTTGTCGGCCATTAACATTGTTTTCAACCCCATTCGTCATGTCTTTCTCGGCTGGCTCTCCACCCCTTGCCTTGTCGCTAGTCGCTTACACCATCGTAAACTAGGACAGTAGTAATGATAATATCCAACGACCAAGCCCGTGGCGCACCGAAATATCGTTTGCCTCTGTCATAAGTTCTCATGTACATGCTTGACTTTATTAAACTTCCTGGTTGTCAAAGTTTACCATGAGACGGCCCTCGGAGCAGCTGTGAGGTGTGGCCGCCGCCCAAGGCAGGCAGGCAGGCTATTGACCGTGAGGCAGCAACCTTCGGCGAGGCCTCGATGAGGAGGCTGGCGCACCGATTGCTTTGTTTTGCACTACTTTCACATCTTCTCTACTGAGGCTTTGTGAGGCGTACGGCTTGTGGGCTAACAGATAAACCCGGGATAAAATTTGCTGACTGGACCAACAGGGGTTGTTTTCATAACTATAGCAGCTTCATGACCATAATTTCGGTCAGCTCCTCAAACTTTTGACCCAAACGATATTTTCCTATTAATTACAAGGAAATCAATGTTCATGTACAAAAAAAGGGAGCCCGAAAACGTAGTACTCCTATTAAAATCGATATGCCATTACGCGGCTTGACTGAAACGCGACCTCGTACCCTTGGTCAATAGACACCGTCGATAGAGCCACAGGTTCCGGACTCGTTGCGCTCGAAAGCTGTCGACCGTATGAACTATATTGTTAATAAGTTTTGTTTGAACACCCGTTTCCCCGTTAAACTCTTATTATGCTATGAAACGATGCCCCGGATAAATTACCAGGCAAGTAGTTAGGCCACTTGGTCGATCTCTATACGAATCTTCCAAATAAACTATTGGTGGCCGCATAACTTGGCAAGCCAGGCGACTATGAAAGCCTTGTGATGTTTGCATTCAAGGGAGCACATTGCTGAAACAAGACGAAGACTGGGAATGTCGATACTCTGCGCCATCTCCTTGGTATGTCCCTGTCATGGTATCTACAGCATGCATATATGTGTTTGGTGTGTATTGAACTGATGCGTTAAGCGCTGAAGGAACCATGTATCCTACGCCATGGGTGTTATTTCAGGCGGTTCTACGAGTTTCATAGATCCTGCAATGAGCAAATCATCTTTGTAACACGGTAAGGAGGAGTCTAACGACATGACCTTACTCCTCTCCGTGTGGATCACGAACATGTCAACGTTCCCACCACGACCTGGGAACTACATAAAATATCCGATACTCAGTACAGAGCTCATACGACAAGGTCATGACATAGTTAAGTCGATATTGTGAAGTCAAGCCCCGACTCTTTTGCCATTTTCCAAGATACATGATGAAACAGATCCACTTGGTGGTCTGCGTCACGCGTGCCGTCTCCCCGGTGGCAGCAGGCCTCAGTTTCAAGGCCGTAGAGCAGCCATACGATGCTTGTTTCCTTTGTTTGTTTATGAGGGATACCGATGACTGTTCGTCCTCTGTACTGCTGTCTAGGGTCAACCGCGCCATCAGGTGTTGCGATAAATTGGATACAATCTTGATGAGTCATTTTAAGAACGGATGAAATAACTGGGTTGGTATTAAAGAATCTACACACGTGTTAATTTCTCAGTTGTTTGGCTATTTCAAAATCGTATTTTGTACTTGGATTTACCGAGATATCGATGTAGTAGGCTTAAGCTGAGCGTAGCTGTCAGCCAAACCTACAAGGGTTGCAATTGTACACCCGTGACGCCATTTGGCAGATTTGATCGACATGCTACCTTTTCTACATTTCGAGCCTTCCTTGGTGCTCTAACTACGTCAAGTGTGTTCCTTGATCATCTGTAAACCTTGATGCTGCGACCCGGGATCAATTGCTACTCCCTTCTTGGAAGGGGGCACTGCATTATGTTCTGGAGATTAGGCATTCGGAACAGTGACTTTGGGAACGGACTTGAGCAAAGAGCCACGCCTCTTGCTTGAAATTTGCTGGACTCGGATCATCTACTCCAAAGCCCAGGTGCGAATGCCATCCCTTGAACCCCTGGGCTTACCCCACGATTGACAACCTCTGCCCGGCCAATCATGGCTCGCCTGACGCCATCCTCGTTTATTTAGTCTTGTCTCAACACAGACGGCCCTCTAGCCTCGATCTTTGGCAACTAGACGACCCAGATTGTCGCCGGTTCAGAATAGCATGTTGCAATTCCGCGTGCTATGGCGAGTGAAGCGCCGCAGCTATCTCTGGCGCCGCTCCACTGTGACGTAGCACCCTCCGCCGGTCCCTTTTAGCCGTGGAAAACGGCGGCATAGCCTCCATCCATCGCTAGCTAGCGACGTATCTGAGGTGCCATCGAGTTGGGTTGCTATCGTTGCTTCAGTGGGGAATCGCCTCGAGGGCGGGGTCGCTGTAGTTGTTGGCTCTCCATGCATGGATGGGATCGCTGGGAGAATCGTCAAGCTGGACTGGCGGCTCCCTCACTCTTTCGCCTGATTTGGTTGTTTGTTCGTATAAGCTGTGCAACACTGTCTCGCAAATGGCTGTAATTATCCCCAAACACAGGCAATCGAAAGCAGATGACATGGCCATATCGAGCCAGCTGCAGCAAGCTTCCCCTCCCCTCAAGCCCAGCCGTCCGTGGTGCCCATGGTAGGTGGGGCCTGGGCTATCAATCCATGGGAGCTAGCAGCCGAACATCGCAGACAGTGACAGGGCGCCGCGGCTTTCAGCGGGGTTCAGCCCAGCCAAGGCCCAGGGCCCCAAGCGACCTAGAGGCGCCAAAAAAGCTCCCTGGCGCCAGCGCCTCCCCCCCTTCCCCTCCAGGGCTTGTCACTTGTGATCTCTCTAACATGGAACCAGATCGTCACCTAATTAACCCCATCCCCCTCCGCCATCCCTCCTCTGTTGCGCCAATTCCCTCTCACGAGCTTCTCTCCGGTATTCTCGTCTCTTCAGTAACCGGCCAGCAGCAGCAGACGAGGGCGAGATAGCTTCACTGGCCGAATAGAACCGCCATCATGGCCAGCCTCCCCTCGCAACACCCCACCCTCTCCCTCCACCTCTCCGACGTCACTCTCACCCCCCTCATCACCTCGGCCTCGTCGCAATCCCACCTCGAGTCGCTCACCTCGCTCACCTCCAGCGCTCTCTCCTCCCAAACAGCTGCTCAGCGACTGGGCCTTGGCCGCCCTCAGCGTCTCATGGTCGAGTATCCCGAGCGCGGTCCCGTTGTCCTCCACTCCTATCTCGACCCTCGAGACGCCGTTGAGCCCACCACCGGGAACAGCAACGCCGCCGCCGTCGCCGCCGCCGCCGCCGCCGTTAGCTCGTCAAGCCGTCCGGGCTCTGCCCGTGGATCAAGTCACGGCCCCGACTCTCGAGCACCACGGTCCGAACCTCCGCCACCGCAAGACGACCCCCGCTCCGAGGATGCGGCACCTTTGCTTGTTGGCGTTGTCGTCGCGGGATCCGCTGACGAAGCGAGAGAAGCTCGCAGGGCCTCCGCAAGGCTAGAGCGCGTCGGTAGAGAGTTCCAGAGGGAATGGGTGGCCGACAGTCAGGACCGCGCAAACGAGGATGGCCCAGAATGACATGACCCTGGCGCCATGCTGGGGACTCGTCGTTGATATGCGCCATGACGAACCACGATTACGAAGCGATGCAATACAATGCGATACCACAGAGGCACATGAGAGGAAAATGAGAAACAGACGAGCAAGAGTGGGAGGACGTCTTGGTGAAATGACCCCTTTGCCAACTCGAGCCGTCATCATTGTTACACATCAGACGAGCCACGCGTGTTTGGGTTTACGGAACATACTCTTGAGCGAGACAGCTCACACCTCGCATAGAGATCGACATGGTATTGGGGTTGAAAGAGACCCAGTAATCTCTGTTTTTGTTCTTGTATCATTAAATCACATGGAGGAAGACGTATAGCCTGACGCAGAGACATATACCACAGTACTTGTTCTAAAAGATTTGAATTCATCTCGAAAGACGTCTAATTTACCGATAGTCCATAAAACCTTGCTCCAAAGCCCATCGTCATCACTCGCATAAGCTCATCATTCCACCCGGGCTCGTCCCGTCCCGAGCTTTTCAGTCTTGTTCTGTTCTGGTATTTTCTTCTTCTTATTTTATTCTCAAATCTAGATGATCTGCTGGAAGGCACGGTTGAGGGGAGATCGGATGTTGGGGACATCCTTCCAGAAGTCGACGGTCGCGACGGCACGCTTGGCAATACCCTCGGGGGTGAACTCGAACTTCTGTGGCAGGGGTTAGCGATAGATTCTGTGGAGTCTGGGGAAAGACTTGGGCCAAAGCTTGGCTTAACCAGGGTCAGGGGAAAACTTGCCTTGTAGACATCCTTGTAGGCACCAGAGGCACCGAAGCGGTTGATGCCAAACTGTTCGTGGGTGTAGCGTTCCCAGCCCATGGTGCTCATGACCTCAATGGATAGAGAGGGGATGCCGTCAGGGAGGACAGACAGGCGGTACTCCTTGGACTGGAGGTCGAAGGCCTCGAAGCAGGGCAGAGAGACAAGGCGAGCCTTGATGTTGTGGTTATCCTTGAGGAACTTGGCGGCATCAACCGCAATGGAAACCTCGGAACCGGTGGCAACCAGGGTGATATCGGCGCCCTCAACCTCGTGCAGGACATAACCACCCTTGGCGGCCTTCTCGATGGTTGAGCCCTCGAGCTGGGGAAGGTTCTGACGAGACAGAGCAATGATGCTGGGGGTGTGCTTGGAGGTCAGGGCGACGTAGTAAGCACCGCTGGTCTCGTTACCGTCGGCAGGTCGCCACACGAGGGTGTTGGGGAGAGCACGGAAGTGGGCAAGGGTCTCAATGGGCTGGTGAGTAGGACCATCCTCACCGAGACCGATCGAGTCGTGGGTGGCAACCCAGATGGTTCGGACGCGAGACAGGGCCGACAAACGGACGGCACCGGCAGCGTAAGAAACAAAGTTGAGGAAGGTACCGGCGTAGGGCAGGATGGTACCGTAGGCAGCGAGACCGTTGAGGATGGCACCCATGGCGTGCTCACGGACACCATATCGGACGTATCGGCCGGAGTAGTCACCGAGGCCAGTGGACTTGGGCTGGAAATCAACAGCCTCCTTCCATCGGGTCAGGTTGGAGCCAGTCAAATCGGCGGAACCACCGAAAAGCTCGGGAATGGCGGCCTCGACCTTGCTGAGGACGGTCTCAGAGAGCTTTCGCGAGGCAATGGCGGGGTCCGCGGGGCTGTAGACGGGCAGGTTCTTCTCCCAGCCCTCGGGGAGCTCACCAGACTGTCGTCGGACGAGGTCAGCGTGCTCCTTGGGGAACTGCTCCTTGTACTTGGCGAGGAGTTGGTTCCACTCCTGCTCGAGGGCAGCACCCTCGGAAGAGTGCTTGCCGTAGAAGTCGTAGACTTCCTGAGGAACGGCGAAGCTCTCGTCGGGGTTGAAACCGAACTTCTCCTTGAGCTGCTTAATGTCGTCGGCCTTGAGAGGAGAACCGTGGACACCGTGGGTGCCCTGCTTCAGAGAACCGAAGCCAATGGTGGTCTTGAGCTGGATCAGGGAAGGCTTGTCGGTGACGGACTGAGCCTCCTTGATAGCAGCCTCAATGCCCTCAAGGTCGTGGTCACCGTCCTTGACGGTGATGACGTGCCAGCCGTAGGCCTCGTATCGCTTAGGGACATCCTCAGTGAAGGCGCAAGCGGTGTCACCGTCAATGGTGATCTGGTTGTCGTCCCAGACGGCAATCAGGTTGCCGAGCTGGAGGTGACCGGCGAGGGAAGAAGCCTCGCTGGAAACACCCTCCATCAAGCAGCCATCGCCGAGGAAGGTGTAGGTGTAGTTGTTGACAAGGTCGAAACTGGGCTTGTTGAAAGTGGCCGCAGTGTGAGCCTGGGCAATGGCCAGACCAACGGCGTTGGAGATACCCTGGCCAAGAGGGCCAGTGGTCACCTCAATACCGGGGGTGTCATGAGCCTCGGGGTGGCCGGGGGTCCGGCTGTCGACAGTCTATGGCAGTGGTTAGCATGGTTTGGGAGATGAAATGGCATCAGGAATACGTACTCGGAAAGCCTTGAGGTCGTCGATGCTGAGGTCATAGCCAAAAAGGTGAAGGAGGGCATACTGAAGCATGCAGCCGTGGCCGTTGCTGGGGAGAGCTGTTGTCAATTCTGTCTCGTTTCGCCGGTTGATGGCGCCGGGCGCCGGGGGAAAGACTTACGAGAGGACGAAGCGGTCGCGGTTCAACCAGTCGGGGTTCTTGGGGTTGAACCTCAGGAACTTGTTGAAGAGGACGTGGGCAACAGGGGCCATGCCCCTTCATGAGAGCGTCAGTATGGTTGTATTTTCTTGCGGGAAGCTCATCGGCGAGGACGGCGAGGAAGCAGAGGTGGGAAAACTCACATGGGAGCACCAGGGTGTCCCGAGTTGCTGTGAAAGGTCGCATCAGCCTGTTGGGAGCTGGTTAGTTCTCATTGTTCTTCTTGGCTACTCATTCCGGGAGCTCCCAGAGCTGGCGCACACCAGCTCGACACGGTGAAAGTGAGTGCGACCGCAGAATCGGTGAGGCGGTGACGCTCTCGTTGCGATGCTGTGACACGGCCTCTCACCAGATTCTTGCCTTGTCCCTCATCCCAGAGGCGGATGGCGGGGCAGTCGTGGCGGGGTAAAATCCAATGCAGAGAGCTCGAGGGGGAGAAAGGCAAAAAGAGGGGAGCTTACCGCGAGAGTGCGGATGGTGTTGATGGCCTTCTGATCGATCTCGCCGTAACCCATTTTGCTTGATGTATGAGAGACTGGTTCTATGAAGGAGGAAAAGAAGGAGGAGGAGGAAGGAAGAAAAAAGGGAAGGGAGAAAGTCGAGTGACGGGAAGATGAACGGAATAAGTCTGACGTTTGCTGGAGGGGTCGTGTCATGTATTTAGCGGTCCCCAGTTTTCCCTTTCCCACTCTTGAAAAAAATGGTCGGCCGGGCGGTATCCCGCAAGGCATTGGGGTGGTTGCTGGGTACGAGACGAGGCCGGTACAATGGCGGTACCAAGGTACACTCCTTCATCATGGAGTCAACGAGGGCCGGAGCGGTACCTGTTGACGTTGGGGACGAGATTGCTCATCAAGACGACGGCTCACACACACACCACACACACGCAGCTCGCGGAGTGGCGGCCATGGAGCTTGGGTGGTTCTCGGGCTGGGCTGCCAGGGGTGCCGGCTCCAGGGCCTCGCGGCGCCATGCAGCGCGCATCTCAGGGCATTCTTTCCACTCCAGCCACCCAAAAAGGGTAGGCCGGCCAGCTTGAGACAAGCTCACACTCACCTCGCCTCACCTAAACTCAACTCAGTCCCAAGCTCACCAAAAAAGCGAGTCCGCCTCTGTCGCCGCCCTCGCCGCGGGGGACAAGGTCAATGGCTCCGGCGAGACGCCGAGTGGGGTCCCGGTGGGGGATATTTTGGATCCCTGGGGGCACCAGTGACGCCAAGGTGCTTTGGGTGCCCCTCCTTGTTGCAACTTGGCTCGCCTCAGAGGAGCTCTCGATGGGAGTTGATACTGGATTCAACGGGGATACACTTCGAAGCGTTCCACCGGAACCACCAATCCCGGCCGGCTCCTCGAGTCAAGTTGAGGCCAGAGCCCATTTTCAGAGGCAATGGAATTGCTACGTGCCCAAGATTAACCTGCAGGAGCCTGTCCCTTGACGCAATCCCTCTGGTTCTCAGCACCTTGGTTGACCAGTTCGACGTCTTGGGTGGAGTCTTGTAACCAACTAATAAACCCTCGTCTCTGTGACGTCGATTGGCCACTCCGTCAGTGAGCCTCCTTATGTCCATAATGCTGGTGTTCTCTAGATGTTTTTGCTGGTCATCTTGCCGCATGTCGAGCTCTTCCAGTCCTTATTTGCGGCTTTTTCCCAACTTGTTCTTGTACAAGGCTAGTTTGTAGACGCACTAATTTGAGGCATCTCCACGCTGGGCTTGGTGTAGTCGGTACAGGTATTTCGCTCATTCTGAGACGGCAGAGCCTTCTCATCCGTCTCATCAAATTAACCGGAGGGAGGGGGACAGGCACAAAGGCCGGATGGCCTGGAACAGAGGTTGAAATGGCGGCCCCCCCGCGGGGGCTTCAAGAGGGGCAACTCCGTCTCCCGTCACCGAGTCGGACACCACTCCGTGGGCTGTGGCTCTGCTCAAGCGCTGCGGAGCTTGACAGCAAAGTGAATAGGCCCGCTGGTTAAAAGAGAGCCGAGTCCCTGGTTGGACCGGCTGTTGGACACCTTCACGATCCATCCGCACCAATCCAGACAACTAATTGGTCGAGCGCGAGAGCGGCCGTCTCGGTGTCGACGTTGGAGCACGATGAGTGAAGCGACAGTCGGGGACGAGAGCCGAACTCGCGTGGAGCGAATGGCGATATGGCTGCTTGTGTCAACGTTGGGGGTGTGCTCGTCGAGGCATTGGAATCTGCAAGGTGTGGTAGCAGTCGGAACGCCGGCGGAAATGCGGCGATGGCCAGCCCAAGAGGGTAAGGGATGCACTATGTAAGCGGTTATCAAGGATATGTAACGGCTGATATGATATGTATCAGCCCGCTGCCCCAAACTCTGACTGCAGCCAGCGGCCGCCTGGTCATGATGGCGAAAAGGGCCTCGAGAGGTGATCTGATCCTGTTCACGACATGACTTCATGAGCCGCCGACTTACATGGCACGAACGAACGGTACATCTGTCGCCTTCACCGAAGACCGGCCGGTAGGGCAGCCTCGACCCAAGTGGGGAGGGTTGCCGGCGTCTATCGTACCGACGTCGGGCCTGACACGGGCCTCAGGACCAGGACCAGTTCCAGTTCCAGTTCCAGTTCCAGTTCCAGTTCCAGTTCCAGTTCCTCGGGAGAGCCTTGTTTGGGAAGGATATCAAAAGGAATCAGCTAACCCTCATCATGCCCGTTCAGCTCTCACAGCTGTGACCTAGTTGGTACGGGGGGCAGATGTACACGTTGCCCACTATCAGAGTTCTTTCGTGGGCTTGAATCTACCCTTGCACTCACCCCAGAACAGGAACCAAGGCGATTGGAAAACGGGACAAAAGTCATCTACATGTAAGTGAGATACAGAAACACCACGACGGCAATGCCATCATTTTGGAGTCTACGAGAAGTGCCAAAAAATAAGATGGAGCTGTCCACCAGAGGGGACCACCCGAAATAAGAAACTCCCGCTTTGAAGAATTTTTTTTTATTTCGCACCTCTTGACTCGAAACACCAGCTTCGACTATCAAATAATTCTCGTGATATCTCCACGCCCACTAACACGCCTTTGCTAAAAAGCCAGGCCTTGTTATCTCTGGCTGCAGCAATGGTCAAGAAGTCAGGCCCGCCAAGGAAGGCTGCCGCATCCTCGTCAAAGGCCAACTCGAAGTCGAAGCAGGGCAACAAAAAGTCAGTAGCCCCGCCACAAGCCTCAGAAACTCCGTCTTCTTCTGCCTCGACAGCGCTGCAGAGTCAGGCGGAGCAGCAACGCCTGCTCGACATCTTTGCCAATGCCTTCAACTCGGCCCTCACCTCGGACGGCTTCACGAGCCTGCTACAAGAGGTGAAGCAGGCTCTGTTCAACCGCGACTTTGCGGCTGCATTTGGGAGAGAGGACTATCTCGAGGCGTATGCTGCGCGATGGAGCCCCACACGAGCTCTCTGCTACGCTACGGTATTCCTTAGCATCAGGGAACATCTGGATGGAATCCTGACCCCCGAAGAGGGTCCTGGCAGCAGAAGTCTGGACTCGTCGACGTCTGCCCAAGTGGGCTTGACACAAGATGCGGATACTCTGCACGAAACCGCTGGCGACAACATAGACAAGAAAGAGGTCTCCTCGGCCACCGGAAAAGAATCCGACGAGGTTACCAAATCCGACAACACGCCCTCGACATCTAGTGCCCAAAGCCGGAACACTCTGAGGATGCTCTCCGTAGGCGGTTGCGCAGCTGAGCACCTTGCCTTGGCCTCCTACTTACAAACCACCTCCCGGTATGGTCGCCTGACGCTCCTTGACTCGGCTCCGTGGGCGGCCGTCACCTCTCTACTCGAGACTGCCACTACCGTCCCTCCCCCCATCTCAAAGTACGCATCGGCCGCTCTTCGTGCCGCTAACCACGCGCTTCTTGACCCGGGCCAGCTCTCTCTCGACGTCGCCCAGCAAGATGTCTTGGCTCTCGATGCCGACTCGCTCGCATCGTGGTGTGCCAACGGCAAAGTGCCCATCGTTCTGACTCTGCTCTTCACGCTCAATGAATTGTACACGGACGGGGGCATCGGCAAAACAACCAAATTCCTCAAGAACCTCGGACAAGTCCTAGCAGGAGGGAGTTTGGTTCTGGTGGTTGATAGCCCAGGAAGCTACTCAGAAGCGGCCTTGGGCAAGGAAAAGAAACGATATCCTATGCAATGGCTGCTCGACCACACCCTGCTCGAAACCGATACACCAGGATACTCATGGGACAAGCTACAATCCGACGATTCCATCTGGTTCCGTCTCCCGGAAGGCTTATCATATCCAATCCCCCTGGAGAACATGCGCTACCAGATGCACCTGTATCGTCTGGAAAAGTCTTCTTGATTAATACATGCTATGTTTTGGAGCATAAGTATGGTATCTAAGGTCTTCGTTTTCTATACCAATATCCCAGATCGGGTCTTCTCTCCCGCCTGTTGATGATGGAATCTTTTTACGCCCACACCATCTTCTTGAGCGAGTGACCCAGCTGGTCCAGCAGCCCGGTATTCTTTTTCGCCTCCTCCAACGAAATAATATTGCCCGTCTCAACCAGGCTTTTTCGCTCCTCACCTGGACGCTCCAAATGCAGGTCAAGCGCCAACCGCTCAATCTCAGCGCAGATGGTGGAAACTCGCTGTGTCTCTGTCTGCTGTGGGCCATCGTCGCCAAGGACGGCGGCGGACGAATCTACATATGTCGCCTTGAAGACAAGCCGGCGCGTGCTGGAAGACGTCGATGCCTTACCAGAGAGTAAGTTGGCTAAGCTGGCTGGGATGCTGGCATCACGTTCTCCGGCAGGATTCTCCTTGCCTGATATCTCGCCACGGCTGGAAAATGTCCGGGTATTAGTGCGGCGGATATCACTCTTTCCAGGGTTATACGACACCACGAAGCCAGCATTCTTGGTTTCGTCAATGTGAGAAAGAGAGATAGTCGAGGTGATGTAGGTGCCGTGCTTGATGCCCGTGATGTTGCCGAGAGCGACACGCTCAAATGAAGAAACCTTGTCAGACTTCCAATCGAAGCGACACAGGTAGAGGGCTGCATCTGTCAACAGGAGAACGACTTCTTCCATGGGCCAAGACTTGATGGTGTCGGGCGAGTTGGGGCTCAAGAGCACCCATCCTCCATGAAACTCCTCCCCTTCATCGGCGATCACCCGCTTCTGGCACAGCTCAACGGCGAGCTGTCTCATTCTGTCGACAGACACTGCAGGGTCCTTGGTCATCATGTCGCTCTCAAACTCTTCGAAGATCTTGGCGGTCACGTTGCCAAGGAGGAAATCTATTGCGGCCTGGCTGAAGTAGTCGTTGACCATCCTGCTTTGGTTAGCGGGGAGAGAGACTCGAGGGGATAGGTGAACATACCCGCTGTAAAATCTAGCAAGTGAGAGTCCTAAATCATTCAATGCGCCACGGTAGTCCCTCTTGCGTGTCCTTGTGTAATCGCCCTTCATCGCTGCTGTCGAAGCGTACTGCTTAGACACTGCGTCGCCATTATCAGCCCAAAGGGTATTGAACCAAGCCGTCTCCTGGTCTAGTTGTGCGCTCATGTCGAAGCCCTCCTCCTTTAGCTGGACCTCAAGCATATGCTTTGCGAACGAGCTCTGACAAACGTTGGTCCGATCAAGGCAGTCCATGCAATTGGTTCGCAAGACACCTCGTTGCTGGCTCAACTGCTTGCCCTCCTGCTGGACAGTGCTGCCGAAGCTCTCAATCTCGTTTTTCAACTGAAGTAGCAGGATGCTAACATTCTCAAACTTCATGCCTCTGCAGGCGGCGTGGAAGTCAAACCATTCAAAAGGTATCTTCTGGTCTTCTACTGCTTCCTTATTAATCTCTTCGACGCTTGTTTGGTACGCAGAGCCAATGGTAGCCTCAACTCCATGTTTTTCGACAAGGTTCACGACCTGAAGTCGGCCGTAGTTCCTGGAAAGGCTTTCAAAGTGCTTGTGGCAGGCAACTTTATTGGCCTCCTCGGAGTGCTGTCGAATAGGGGCAGGCTTGAATGAGTACGGAGATTGAGTAAAGAAAAGAGGGATGCTGCCCCTGATCTGCAAGAATGAGTAGACCTTGCATGACGGGTCCCATTTAGGCGAAGAGAGCAGCTGCTCTGTCTCAACCATGTTCGCGACGAAGCCATCCTGATCGATACCTCGACGCAAGTATCTCAGACCAGCCCGCTTCGTGGATCTCCGCGATATCAAGGTGATGAGATGCCTCCTTTCAGATGACCGGAGATCTATCGACGCCCTAGAGCTCTCGAGCGGAGGTGACCCCGGCTGTGACTTTGAAGGCGAAAGATTGGAGAGCTCGACAGAGTCCTTGCCCGTGTCGTCCATCTGAGGAGGCTGACTATCGACAATAAACGCGCTTTGCCCAACGAAGCCCTGCATCAGAGGCAATGCCAAGGAGTCTTGTCCAGTCGATATGAAAGGCTGCAGAAGATGCCGGTTCCAGAAGAAGACATCATCAACCTGGGCGTGGAGGGGAGCATCACTATTGGAGGATGTCGATCTTTTGGCGAGGGAGCGGGTGAGATCAAAGTCGTAGGAAAAGTAGAAGCTTCGGGATGAGCCAAAGAGAACTTGGACCGTCCGCAGAAGCTTTGGGAGTAGCTCTGGCTCGTTGGGAGGGACTTCACTGGTATCTTCCTCCGGTGTCTTGCTCGGCGATGTCTCGGTGGCTGCCTTGGCCGCTGATTCTGGAACACTGGGCCCATTGCTCAGTCCCATGGTTCTCTTCTGGTCCATCGTCCACCCGCTTCGACTGAACCAACGCTGAGCGAACCGCCCGTAGCTTCCCCTGCGGCGAATGACGTCCTCGGCGACACGGCTTCTCGAAGAGTCTGGCCTGGCATCTTCATCGTCGATAACGGCATCTTCTACTTCGTCTGATGTTCTTGAGGGCAGCTCAACCTCCTGCTCGCTGCTCTCGCTCTCTTCGCCAGAGTCACGAGCTTGTCGCGACAAGTGATTAGAGGTTCTTCGGATAGACTCGTCGGCGCCCGTCTGGGATGTGCATGGCGTGACAGCAACTTCAGTCACAACATAGATGGGATGGCCGCAGATTTGGGCAACCTGCTGACGACGAGTGATTGTCACGAGATAGCTGAGCTTCGAAACGGTAATGAGGCCTATGAAGATAGCATGCACTGTCAGTGGATGATTCTGGCAGCTATGTCATAGACGCTGGATAAGGCTCAAGGGGCGGCAATGTCATACCAATCACCCCAAAAGCTTCGAAAGATGATGAGCCCGGCTTGGAGGAATCGGGCACATGCTCGCGCGCAACCGCAGAGACGGTCGCGTCGCCGTACTTGACGCGGACGGGCTGGAAGGGCCGCTGGCCTTTGGAGGAGAGAGGCTGGATAATAAGCCCGTCGATCGCTGCGCAGATGAGGATCTTGCGAGCGATGGCTGGCATTGTGCGGGGGGCCCGTGTCAGCTGCAATCACTACCTAGGCATACGGGGATGATGAAGGAGCGAGACAATCAATGTCTTGGGTGTTGAGCTTGCTTCAGGGGCAGGCTGAGCTGAGCTGAGCTGAACTGAGCTGGGTAGAGCAGAGCTCACACACTCATCACCAGTTCAGTTCATAAAAAAGCGACTGCGGCGCCTAATGACCGCATCAGTGGAGACGTCATACCTGGGCCAGTCGCTGTTTTGGGCTACGCTACAGCACTCACCAAGCCCCAGCCAGCCAGCGCTGTCCAGTAAGCGGCCCACGCACACTGCCCTCCGAAGTCGCATTCGCATTGGCAGCAGGAGGCGGCCCAAGTGGGATCGAATAGAGTCAAGTCACAACCCACTCTGGCTCGTTTTCGTATTTGCTTCGTCATGAGAGCTGGAATGATATTACTGTCGGGCCAAAAACTGCTTCTGTTCGTACACCAATTGACCGACCCCCACAGCGGCGCCGTAAAAGTCTAACCAGATCCAAGCGATAGGCCCATGAGCTCCCATTGACGTGCAGATTCCATCTTTTTTATTTCATCCTCGTTATATAGGGGGGTATCTTAGATGGCAAGGCGCTCAACCTTGTCACGCATGGCCCGGATCTGGCCAGCCAGCTCGCTTGCGTCGTTGCTGGTGATGCTGGCGGCGATGACAGCACGGCTGACACCGCAAGCACGGCCAAGATGGCTCTTGCTGCTGACGTAGACGTAGGGAACTATCAGGACCAAGTTAGCAAACTGGACCAAACTGGTGTCCTATGAATCCAATTGAGCTCACCGTTCTTGTCCTCGCAGAGAAGGGGAAGGTGGAGGAGAATAGCGAGGGGCTGAGTGTCGGCAGCAAGGATAACAAGCTCCGAAACACCTCGGTTCAGGGTCTTGGTGGCCTCACTAAAGTGCGTCAGTCATGTCAAAGACAATGTCCGTGTCGAACTGAACTTACTTGGCGCCCTTCTTCAGCTGGCGGGCATCTGTGAGACGCTATGTCAGTCATGTCGGTTGGCTTTGTCGGCATTTCGTGGAAACGTACGCTGAGAAGATTGGACGAGATCGAGGAGCTCCTGCTCGAGCTTCTGATCGGCCAGGGGCCAGGCTGCGACGAATTAGCATCCGTGGGCGAGTTTCCGCAAGAAGATCTATCCATACCAGCACTCTCAGACATGGCGAATGAAAAAACCGAGGGTTTCGTGCGAGGAAATATGACTGATAGCGGGCACGTTAGCAGCTAGTCCATCATGGAACGGCATCGTAGACAAGACGAGGCCATAGAAGAGATAAACTCACAAGATGTAAAGGGTCAGGGTTCCTTGCGGCAGCTCGCCCTGAGGACTAGAAGTCAAGATTGAGACGGGGTGTGGTTGGCGATTTCTCGATAGAGTCAAAGAAAGAGAAGAGAGAAAAAAGAACCTCTAGAAAAAAAATCCGCCAAGGCCCCAGAAATTTCACATGGGGCAAAGCCTTGCGCCAAAGGCTCTGAGACTCTGGAGTCCATCTGCTGCATGAGTTTGGTCCACCTCTCCTCATTGGCTCAACCACCCAGCCACGCTGACGCCGCCTCGCAAGGTCCATCTTTAATCCGAAGCAAGGCTCCCCGTGTCAGCTTATGTAAGGTACCCCGTGCTCTCCCTCCAGCAATGTGCAGCAAAACCTTGCCGCCAACCAGACGCCAACCTGGAATGAGACCTTAACAAGCACACCTTCGCACCTCGACACCTTCGCCCCAAAAGCACCGGTCATCCCAACCACTCATCCGCCCCGACGTCCCGTTCTGCCCGCTCGCCGCCCTCGTCGCGCCTTCAGCTTTCCTTCGATTCTGCCGACTGAAACCTGCTTCGTTCTCGCGTAAACACCGTCAAGATGGTCTCCGAATACTGGTACGTGCTTGCGCGCCTCCTTGCCCCCGTCATCATCGAGCTCCCTAGCCATCACCCGGAGCTCCAGGCATCGCCCAGCACCGAGAATTTCCATTGACACGACCCTCTACTACCTGTGTCTTGATGATTGAAGCTAACATGCGCGTCTTTGCAGCCCCGTCTACTCGGTTAGTCCTCCACGTCATCCGTCCCGTCGACGTCACCCCGGATACCTAGCCCTGGTGTTTGGGGCGTCGACGGCATCGACCCGACATCGAAGTTCACATCGCTAACCCTCATACAGCCCTTCTTCGGTGCTATGGGCTGCACCTGCGCCATCGTCTTCACCTGCCTTGGTGCATCTTACGGTACTGCCAAGTCTGGTGTCGGTATTGCTGCCATGGGTGTCCTCCGCCCTGATCTTATCGTCAAGAGTACGCGATCCCGAAGCCCTTGTCCGCTCGCCATCACGAACTAACCTTTGCAGACATTGTTCCCGTCATTATGGCTGGTATCATTGGTATCTACGGTCTGGTTGTCTCGGTTCTTATCTCCGATGGTCTGAAGCAGGATCTTCCCCTTTACACTAGCTTCATCCAGTTTGGTGCTGGTCTCTCCGTCGGTCTTGCTGGTCTTGCTGCTGGTTTCGCCATTGGTATTGTCGGTGATGCCGGTGTCCGCGGTACTGCTCAGCAGCCTCGTCTGTTTGTCGGCATGATTCTGATTCTTATTTTCGCTGAAGTCCTGGGTATGTCTCCTGAAATGTGGAACCCATACAGTGTTCCTCGGCTTGCTAACCAGCTTCCCCAGGTCTCTACGGTCTCATTGTCGCCCTGCTCATGAACTCCAAGGCCAACCTTAACACCACTTGTTAAATACGACACACGGCGACGCGACGTGTGTGGGAGGACAGCTTGGCAACACACCACTTGTTAAATACGACACACGGCGACGCGACGTGTGTGGGAGGACAGCTTGGCAACTCTGAACTTAACAACACGGGCTGCTCTCTCTATCATGTCTTGACTATATAAGACACAATCGGCGTTACAGTTTTCCCCGCTGTTCACCTGACAAGGGAACACGGCGGGAGATTTGGGACGTGGGCGCAGGCTTGGGCATGGTTGTATTTCCGCCCCCCTTGCGCGCGTAAATCGGATAATTGAACTCGAGCTATTGATATTTTTTGCTGGTGGGGATGACGGGACGGGATGCAATGGAGGGTCTCTGTAAAATAGTGCCAACATGCGTGTTATTCTCTGGGTGGCTTCTCATCATAGACGGTGAAGGGGACTCAAGTATTTAGTGTACGCTGTCGCTAATTGTTTGTTCCATCACGTCTTGACCTGGATTTTTGCCTGGTTTCGTTAGTCTCTGTTGATCATGGCCATCTTTGAATGGGTGGTGTAGTCATGAATGTTCCCCCGTCTTGAAAGTGCGCTTCCTCTGTTCGTCTTCAGTGTCGACGTGCCTTTTACTTGGGATTGCGTCTCGTCTCGATACCACGCCCACATTACTGTTATAACGCTGCATGGATTAAATCCTCCTTCGTATTACTACCCAGAAGCAGGCAAATAAGCAAATATCTTGATTACAATAAGCCTAAAACATTTCGATTTGTTCATCCCGTCTCTTTCGCGACAACTTGGACCAGTCGTCGCTCTCTCTACTTCTCATTACTCTCGTAACTCCGTGTATAGGGATCTCCCCTTTTTAGCCCTCTACCATACCTCCCACCATATTTTCCTGGTAGCAAACCAACTCACCCCAACACCCGTTTTGAGAACAGCACCCAGGGCTATTATGTACCGAATAGAAGAGAACCCAAGGTCAAATGACCCTGGAACAAGCCGTAGTGAAGCTCAAATCTCTTTTCGCGTCAATCCCTTAAATGACATACTGAGGCAAATGTTAGCAACTCAGGTCAACGACCGTAATAGTTGGGAGAACTCACAGGGATGAACAGGTAAGGGACACGTCGCTCATACTCGATCCAAGCGTCGCCATACTTGCGGCGGCAGCGGTGAATGTCTCGCGAGGCGCGGTGAGCGATCATGCAGACGAAGAAGACTGGGTAGAACCAAGGGAAAGGGCTCTCGAAACCAGTGATCAGACCCCATGAGACGGCGAACCACACGTCAGCCGTGTAGTGAATCTTGCGAGCAAGGCCGTACCAGCCATCAACCAGGATGGTGCCTTGGGGCGTGGTGATGGTCTTGGGGTTGTGGATAGTCTGCCAGGGGACCTGGGGGAAAGTCTTGCGCCAGACAACCTTGCCCTTCTCCATGGCACGGAAGCGGTTCTTCTGGCTGTTGCAGCTATCCCAGACCCAGTACCAGAAGAGGTAGGCGGCGAACATGGCAACGAGACCGAAACGGTTCCAGCGGTACACATCGGGGTGGTGGTTGGCGAGGTAAATGGTGCAGTGGCAGTACGAGAGAGGAACACCAGCGAGGTTCCAGAAGATGAGCATGAAACCCCACTTCTCATAGTACATGTCCCTGAGTTGAGTCAATTAGTGAGTGTATGAGGGAGTAGAAGGGGTGTAATATACATACCAGGTGGTGATGATGAGCTCTTCTCCCTTGGCACAGGCGTTGGCGTAGAGGAAGTGAGCCATGACAAGGAACCAGACCTCTCCAGAGACGTAGCCGTACAGCTCGTGCTGGCGAGCAGCGGCACCGAGGCTGAGGATGAGGAGGATGTACCAGGGCATGCGAACTTCAAAGAACATCTTGAAGTCAAGGATGCCAAACATACGGGGGTTCAGCTCAGCGCCCATGAAGAAATCGTAGATGAAGTGACCCATCATACGGTGCTGCTTGCCACGCCAAATGGCAGAGAAGTAGGCCACAATGCTAACGAGGAAGCCACTCAGGATAGCAACAGACAACAGAGGGCCAAACTCATCAATGGCAGTGTACAGAGGCCAGAGACCAGAGAAGTGGAGACCAGCCAGGAGAGCCAGCGTTGTGTAGAGACTGAAGTAGGCGTTGCAGTAGTAGGGCAGCTGCTTGCCTCCCTCGTGGGGGAGAGGCTTGCCGTAGCCCCAGACACCAGGTAGGGTACAGTAGAGGGTGCCTTCGACGATGAGATAGGACCAGTACCAGAACCAGGCCTTGGCGTGAGGGAAAGCACCAGTGTAGACGAGATTGACGAGGTGGGAGCCAAACTCAGTCCAGGTCTGGCCCTCGTCGCGGTAGGGGAACTTGCCATCGTAGTAGGTGGCGCCAACCCACATGTACCACATGAGGATTGGGAAGCAGGTCATCATGGCAGCGGTGCCCAGGGAGCCACCAAATTCAAACTCGCCCGAGTAGTCGATCTTGGGGTCCTGGCCTGGTCTCCAGCCGTCGATGACATGGGGGTCCTGGGGCACTCCCTCGGTCTTTTCCAGGACGGGGGCAGCGCCTGAGACGTCGTTGGAGGCGGCGTGGCCGTTGGTGGAGTGGCCGTTTGTTGCGGCATGGCCGTTGGAGTTGCCATTGGTCTTGCGGTTGACGGCGGCCATGTCGTCGGTGTCTTGTGCCTCGTCCTCGTCGAGGTTCTCAACAAACTTGGCGGTGCGTCGACGGACAGGGCGGGAGCGGGGGAGGCCTTCAGCAGCAGAACTCGAGTCGTTCTCGTGGTCTGAGGGTTCCAGGCTCTGGGATGTCTGGCGTCTGGTTGAGCGTCGTCGAGCAGGGGTCTCTACCATGCCCTCGAAGAGTTCCTTCTTCCTGGAGGCGAGACAGGTCAGTGTCTGATATTTCAAACGAGGTGTTGCTGACAAGAATTGGAAGCCAAGGGCAATGAGCCAGACGGCCAATTGAGTCCGGAAAGGCAGGATGGAAGGAGCAATGTGGCCGAGACGAACCTGGGTGTTTGGCGTAGAGAATATCTTGACGACATGTTGCACGGAAAGGGCTCCCAAGACCCTTTATATACCTATGCAAAGGAGGGACTGAGCGAGACGGCGGTCTAGGAGAACCTGCCGAGGAAGAGTGAGTGAGTAAGTGAGTGAGTAAACGAACCAACGTGGGCGTGTGAGAAAGGATGCCGGGGCTGCACGAGAGGCCGCTCCTCAACAGAAGCCGAGACAGGCAGAGCCAGCTGGACAGGACAATTGGGCTCGACCAGGCTGTGCGAGAGAAACTGTGCGCGTCTGGGAGGAGGAGGAAGAGAGAGAGGAGGAGGGGCGCGCGAAAGAGTGGAGGACCAGACTTGGGAATGGCCAGCGAGAGCGCAAAGAAGCAATGTCGGCGCGGACAAGATGCACATGTGGTGCGCCTCCAGAGTCTAGGTACCTTTGGTACAAGGAATTGGGGGGGGTGCCTTACCTGGGTAGAGGACGAGGAGCGGTGACGGCGTCCGCCGATAGAGGCCGTCGAACTACTCGTTTGGGGGATGCGTGGTGGTGGTGATGATGATGATGGTGGTGGTGGTGAGAGGCAGAACAGGATACTTCTTCCACAGACACACTCTGTCCCTCGGGCAAGAAAACAAGAACAGGGGGAGGAAAAATACTGGAGAATCCCAAGCAAGAATCAAAGGGGGGGGTGTGCGCGCCGAATGAAGCGTGACCGTGGAGATGGTTTGAATCCGAATAAGAATGTTGTACTATTGGTGCGCCGATGCCACTTCGGGCGGGAAGTTTTTCTGGCCAATTTCCCAGGGGGCGCGGCCAATCACGGCACAGCTCTGACAGCGCTGAAGGGCCTGACAGGGCGGAAAGGCGACAGGGGTCTCGGGGGAGGTTTGCAGGGACGGGAGTCATTTCCGGGAGCACCTCAAAGGATGGACGCAAAGGCATCATCAGGTTGGCCTAGATTTAGGATCAAGAGGGTTGGCGAGGTGTTTTTGAAAGTATATTGTGAGATAGGGCAAGTAATATACGATGTGGTTATGTGAGTGGCATTTACTCGTTGCAAGGCTTGATATCAGAATTACAGTCACAAAGATACAATGTACCGTCAAGACAGTCGACAACCAGCAGTGTCTGATAGTTGAGTGGCAATTGTTAGGTGCCTGTACATGACGACATGTCTGTACCAATCGAACAAAACTCTCTCCCTCTCTGTGTGCTCTGTGGAGTACCCTGCATGGATCTGTATGCACCTTTCGTATAGCGATCTGCCGACAGGGGGCCGCCCTCTAGCCGCCTCCACCATGGGCCATCCCACACCACGGTCCCCAGACAATTCAGTCAGCGTCCAGCACTTGAGCCTCAATCAATCACTTGCACCCCGATCTTGGACGCACGCAAACCCACCCCGGTCGCCCGCTTGCTATACGAATCGTGCATAAGCGACAAGGACTTTGACGACGTTCGACTTGCCTGGGGAAAGAGGGCGACGTCAACTGCAGTGCCGCCGTCGTGATATCGCCTGTTTTTTCCTCGTCCAACACTGTTTCATTGAGCCGTCGTAAGCTTCATCGGGTCGTCTTGTAACCATATTTGGCCCGTCTACGCCGCCGCGATCCTTGTTCTGGAGGATGCTCCGCCACCTGCCTAGGTAGTGATGCTCGACGTCTCGTCCAATCCACACTCACCTTCATCAAGTAGCCTTGTAGAGATCGCAAAAGACCGTTCCAAGGCCACGACGTGGGGAGAAGACCTGGCCGCCATCACAGACCAATAGGTTTTGGTCGTAAAAATCATACAAAATTCAATCGAATAGCAGTAAAGACTCCTCACAAAGTCTGCAAGCTTCTACCTCCCATATACTTGCTCTACTGTTGTGTCTACCAAAGACTTTGCTTGACATCTAGGTCTGGGCGATGGATAGATACCGACCAACGGCCGGCCCAGCTTGTTTCAACCGCCCTCTCACTCGAGTTAATCTAGTCGGGCCATTTGTGCTGCACGGCCAACTCTCGACAGGCCTGCGTGTCACTAGAGGAGGGTTCTGAATCCTTGTCACCCAAGACCACAGACGAGTCTTGCATCGCAGACCACGGATCCCGCGGGCTTTTCGGGCTTTCGTTCCTTTGTTCTTGACGAGAAGTGACAGGGTGAGTGTGAGCTGCACTGTGAAGGATCCAACACTCCCCGTGGGCGTGTTGGTTTGAATCTTGTTCATCGTCCCTCGTCCCTTCATCTCGGAACCCACCCGCCAGCCGCTTCCTGGCCCAAGACGAGGTCCCCGAGATACATCGACGTCGTCCAAGGGTACTTTTACCTCTACTCGAGTACTACTCTGGACCCTTTTAGACATCAGCTCGAATGTACCAACTTGTTCGTCTCCATCATCCTGCTCCATGCGGCCACAGCCCCTCCGCGCCATGGCTGCTGGCCACCCTCGGGACTTTGGGATATCGTTCCACGGTAGACACTATTCCTCCTTCACAAAATTCATATTGCCCGTGGTTCATGAGAAACTCGAATTGTGTCCGCATCGAGGCTGGTGGCCAGTCCCGCCACTTGCCCCCTACAGTAGTCCAGCTTTCTCTCTGTCTTTCCTGACAATCCCCCGCCCTCATCTACCCTCAGAAGACGCTCATACTATCATCTCTTAATTCGTAGGAGGACTATCTAGCTACTCACTTTTGTTCATTTCTATCATGCTCGTTCCTGTCCCACCCAATTCCTTCAACACTTGTCATATTCTTCAGCACATCTACTCTCATCCACCCAAGGTTACTGCCGCCAGGTGATTGATTACCATGAATCTAAATCTCAGAACATTCAGCTGCCGCAATAATGTCGTGGGATAAGGGTGAAGGTCACAGTCCTTGCTCCTAGCCCCCTTCGGGTTCCTTCGACCAAGTTCCCATTCCCAGCTTTATGTCAGCCAAAACCAACGGCGCCATGATCACCCTCTTCTATTTACTTCATTTATTTGCATTTTTGTTCGTTTCGCAGTATGCCTCGGACACTACGGGCACCCTGGCTAACTCTATCTTTCCCACCATCTTTTCATTCGTAACCTACGGCCATAGAAAGATATACCACATTGGTCAACAAACGTTCTACCAAACTACCAATAGACCTCGTGATGTTCTTTGTTTCTCATAGATGATTATTGCACATATTGACTACCTAAAACGTATCACGTTCATAGTCCTCGGGTAATCTGGCAGTCTGGGTAGATCAAGCCCTGAGACTCAAAGACTTCATAATACAGCTCCAGCAGTCGTACAGTATCAAGAACCCAGGGCATTGCTCCCCAAGAGTAGTCTTTTACACTAATAGGCTTACATTTTCCTCAAAGCGGATATTGTGCCTATACGAGCGTGCGACTTATTCTCAGACCCGACCCTACCGATGTTGTCGATGGGAGAGCCGTGCAGCCAGCAATGGCTGGGCATGCTTTGGTCGGTCAGTCAGCCTCGAGTACAAAATCATTCATGGGACAAAATGAGCGGAAATGCTTAAATATAGGTATCGCCAAAATTGACACATGATCGTTAATTCTCCGCCAGTCCCATCCCGCACCATATGTTGAAATGCCACGTCCAATGTTTCGCCTTCCAGTTCCATAATCCCACGTTGAGTTGAGGGGCACAATGCCATGCCAGTTTCTAATTAGTCGTCCAAAAACACCCAATGCGCTTTTTCCTTTTTAGAAGAGGCCATCAATTTCGCCCGTCTCGAGGTCGACATCGACGTTGAGGTAACCAGGGGCTGTCGGCAGACCGGGAATGGTCTGGATATCCGCAGCCAGGGCATACCTAGAAAAATCTTAATCATCTTGTATATGTTCACGGGCAGAATTGGGTCAAACTTACAGGTATCCTGCTCCAGCGGCCATGCGGACATCACGGATAGGAACCGTGAAGCCGGTAGGAGCACCCTTCAGGTCGGGGTCGTGTGAGAGAGAGTACTGGGTCTTGGCCACACAGATGGGCAGATTTCCATAACCCTGGCGAGTGTAGGTATCCACCTTCTTCTGGGCTAGTTCGCTGAACTCGACCTTCTCCGCGCCGTACATCTTCTGGCCGATGGCCGTGATGCGGTCCTGTATAGAGCCCTCGAGGTCGTAGGTGAGCTTCAGTTCCTTAGGCTTATCGGCAGCGGCGATGACGCCGTTTGCCAGGTCGACGGCACCCTTGCCGCCCTCAGCCCAGTGGTTAGACAGGATAGCATCTTCAGCACCGGCCGAAATAGCCTCCTCGCGGATAACAGCGATTTCAGCATCTGTATCGGTCGAGAACTTGTTGATTGCAACGACGACAGGAATTCCAAACGACTTGGCGTTGGCGATGTGCTTCTTCAAGTTTACGCAGCCAGCACGCAAGATATCAACGTTCTCCTCCCTATAAACAGCGTTCAAAGCAGCGCCAGGAGCGATAGGAGGGCCGCCGCCGTGGACCTTGAGGGCACGAACGGTAGCCACAACGACAACGACGTCTGGGACCAGGCCAGAAGTACGGCACTTGATGTTGAAGAATCGCTCGCCACCCATGGTGAAGTCGAAACCGGCCTCTGTGATAACAAAGCCCGCTTTGTCGTGGCTCTCATCAGCCTCAGTACCCGCAAGCTTAAGCGCCAGCTTGTCGGCCAGGATAGAGCTCTGGCCAATGCTGATGTTTGCAAAAGGACCAGCGTGGACAAATACAGGAGTGCCCTCGAGGGTCTGCATCAGGTTGGGTTTGATAGCATCCTTCATGAGGGCCGTAAGAGCGCCACCGGCACCGATGTCATCACAAGTAACAGGGTCACCGTTTCGTGACGTAGCAACAACCATCCGGCCGAGACGTTCTCGCATCTCGGCAAGGCTGTTGCTGAGTGCCAGAATAGCCATACACTCACTGGCAACAGAGATGTCAAAGCCAGTCTCACGTGTCTGGCCCTTCTCGGTAGGTGCAGTTCCAACTGTAACTCCTCGAAGGTGGCGGTCATTGACATCCAGAACTCGCCTCCAGGTGATAGTCTCGGGGTCGATGTCCAATCGAGCAAACCGGTGGATCTCGTCCTCAGTTAGGTCGTCAGGGTTCGTCTTCTCAATGCCAAGTTTCTTTAATCGGCGGAACATGACGGGGGCAAATTTTCTCTGGCCATTCTTGGCTGGTACCAGTCGCCGATACAATGGGCCGTCTTTCTGGGTGTTCTCGTGGAAGATTCGAGTCTCGATCGCAGCCGCAAGAAGGTTGTTTGCGGCAGTGATAGCGTGAATATCACCAGTAAGGTGCATGTTAAACTCATCCATGGGGATGACCTGGCTGTAGCCACCTCCAGCAGCGCCTCCCTTGATACCAAAGGTAGGGCCCTGGCTAGGTTGTCGCACGTTGGCAAATGTCAGCCGGCCAACGTGGGCTCCTAGAGCCTGAGCCAGGCCCATTGTGGTTGTGGACTTTCCTTCACCAAGGGGCGTCGGGGTTATGCCAGTGACAACGACATAGCGGCCGTTATTTCGGTGTTCCAGCCTCTGGAGTAGGCTGAGATCGACCTTGGCCTTGTACGCGCCATAAGGTTCCAGCTCATGAGGAGAAATGCCAACCTCAGCGGCAATGCGGGTGATCTGTTTGGGGGTCTGGGATCGTGACACGGCAATGTCTGAAGGAACGGGGTCCTCAAGCTTGAGGGGCAGAGGAATGGTCTTCCTAAGCCTCTGGGACTCAAAGTACCAGGTTGTGGCATCAACCACATTCTGCATCAACATGGCAACAGTCATGGGGCCAACACCACCAGGAACTGGGGTAATGGCTGATGCAACCTCAACGGCAGCAGCGTAATCGACGTCGCCAACAAGGCGGAATCCAGACTTCTTGGTGGAATCGGGCAGGAAGTTTGTGCCCACATCAATGACAACAGCGCCGGGCTTCAGCCAGTCTCCCTGAACAAACTGAGGCTGGCCAATAGCGGCGACAACTACATCTGCGTTCTTGAGATATTCCTGCATGTTCTGTGTCTTGGAGTGGCAGACGGTGACGGTAGCATCAGCGTTGCGCAAAAGATAGCTCACCGGGCTTCCGACGATGTCACTTCGTCCAAGAACAACAGCGTTCTTTCCCTTCAGGTCGATTCCAGACTCCTTGAGCAGGATCATGACACCCTTGGGAGTGCAGGGCACAAAGAGAGGCTTTCCACCTCGCTTGGCAAGCTCGCCGATGTTCTTGGTGCCGAAGCCATCGACATCCTTCTCATCCGCCACGAAAGATGTGACAGCATACTCAGAGATGTGACTAGGAAGAGGCAGCTGGACCAGGATTCCGTGAACAATGGGGTCGTTGTTCAACTGACGAATGTGGTCGAGGAGCTCAGCCTCTGTGATAGACTCCGGATAGTGGAGCAACTTGCTATCAATTCCAGCCTATAACGGATGAGTCAATTGATAAGGCTTCTGGGGCGAATAAGCGTGACTCACCTCAGCAGCAGCCTTGAGCTTCATGCGAACATAGGTGGCTACGCGGGGTCAGAGCGAGATCAAATATCACCAGATAGCGGATAGCGGGGCAGGGTATCACGAACAAGAGTCAGAGCGATCACCCACTACAAACGAATTGAGTCAGCTTTGAAGCACAATGCAAGGACAACTACCAGAGTGTGACACGGGTGAGATACCTTGGATGATCTTGAGGCAGGGCTGGAATCTAGGATTGACCTTCTGCTTCTCAGAGACTTCGGCACACAGCCGCTCGCGGATGGACTTGGCAATGGCCGTGCCATCGAGCTTGGTAGCAACCATTGCGGCGGTTGTCGAAGAAAAACAGCGTCTCTGGTCGGCAAAGAGGGAGGAGGATGGTGAAGAGACTCGACCAAGAGGGCGGCGATGCTGCTGCTGCTGCTGTTGTGTCCGAGAACTGGCAACAGACGCTGAGGCAGAGTTCAATTGTCGGTTGTTGCCCGAGAGGCAGTCGTAGTATATGAAGTGGGCTGCCGGGTGAGAAGGAGGGGCAACCCGAATAGTGGCGCTCGAGAGCGACACGGCCGACACGGAAGGGACGCCCGAACACGTGTGAAGGAAACTTTGGCTGTGCGACTTTGTGCGTGAAGGCGCCTGCGGGTGGGTGAGAATATGGCTGTGAGCGTGAATGTGAGTGTGAGTGTGAGTGTGAGGGCGAAAGCAAATGTGCGTGTGCGTGTGGTGGTGCGTCAACTGGGGCCCGGCTATTGCAGGTTCGGCTTGGTGCGCCTGTGATGGCCGCCGGCTGCTGTGCCGTAGCTGGTGGTGCTCAAGGCATATCGACGACAGAATCAACTGAGAGCGCCATCTCGGAACCCCTCGGGAAATAGTCGATCCCGGCACGGCGAAACGGAGGTGCACCCCGGCCATGATCAGCTGGTAGATATCTAGTTACTGTTGATGCATATGTGCCCCAGCCAAGTATGAGATGCCGAAAAATCTCCAGACGCCCGTCGGATTAATGGCGAGCAAAGGTGTGTATCGAAAGAGTGTATCCAACCCGGCTCCGCGAGGAGTCTTTCTAGAGTGGAAGTGATATCTCGAAAGAACAAACGAAGGGTCACGAAACGCCTGGCTGTCAATGACCTCGAAACTTGGCCTTGTCGTGGAAAAGCAGTATCAACAATATCGTACAGGTGCAAACTCCAAAGCAACTCGAGTAAAGGTTTAATGTCTCAAAGAACAACCGACCATATTCGAGGCTTCTTGGGGCTCATCCATCTTCGAAGGGCTCCAATCAACTCTGCTGTCGGTCGTGTGCCTTCTGACGAAGGATGATGGTGGGATGAGACGAGTGCGACCCAGATGTGTGAGTGAGATCGCGGTGACTCAAGTCTCGGGGCCCGAGTGTCGTCACAAAGGTCAACAACAACAGATAGACGCGTAGGGTTGAATGCTCGAGAGTCGCGTGCCAGTGATAGCCTCAGTCTTGGCTCAGCCTCTTACACTGAAGGGAAAGGTAAGGATGTCTTTCAGACAACGTTGGAGTAAACCTTTGATGCCTCAGGACGGACCGCCACAAGTGCAGAATCAGCGAGGGACAACGCGGCGCTTTGGTTTCAGTTGTCACAACATCTGACATCTGTTGCTCATATCGTGACTCTTGTAGGATTTAGATGACTCAATGTACCTGGTGTATGAATCTATCATAGACGTCAGTATCTCCTAAAGAATAGGCAACCCAGGTGTTGAAGGTGGTGGAATCTATGTTTGACACCAGGCCTCAGGCACAGAACCCGTATGCGCACCGTCACTTGCCTAATGCAGTAACAGTCCTGTGGCCCCCTCGCGGGGCGGGGATTTGTGCCCCACCAAAACGCACAACCGCCAAAAATTCCATCGCGAAAGCCCTCTCCATATAACCAGCCTTTCCGAACCTGCCTCCGCCATCAACCCCTCCGAGCCCCTCCAACAACGACATCATGCGGCCCATTCTTCTTTCCGGGCACGAGCGTGCGCTCACCCAGATTCGGTATGTCCAGCGCCTTTTTCTTGCGCGCTTCCAGGCGACAAGACTCCAGGAAAAGAGAGGGGAGAAGGACACTCGACAGGACTGTGTCCTAGTTGCTAAATAGCTTGGATTACCGCTCAGCCTAGAACGCCTAGCTAACCTCTGCAACCCTCCCCAGATACAACACCGATGGTGACCTCATCTTCTCGGTCGCCAAGGACCAGCAGATCTGTGTCTGGTTCTCTCACAACGGCGAGCGTCTCGGAACCTACCACGGCCATGTCGGTGCCATCTGGACCGTCGATGTCAACCCCACCTCCACCATGATCGCCTCCGGCTCTGCAGACAACACCATCCGCCTCTGGGAGGTCAAGACCGGTCGTTTGATTAAGACCTGGGAGTTCCCCACGGCCGTCAAGCGCGTCGAGTTTAACGAGGACGGCACTAAGCTGTTGGGTGTCACCGAGAAGCGCATGGGTTACCTGTCCAACATTGCCGTCATGGACATCAACCCCGACGTCGATGCCGAGCAGAGCGACGAGAGGGTTCTCACCATCGTCTGCGACGAGAGCAAGGCCACCGTTGCTGGCTGGAGCGCCCTCAGCAAGTACATCATCGCTGGCCACGAGGATGGCAGCGTGAGCCGATATGACGCCAAGGCCGGTGACCTACTTGACAACGTCCCCGTCCACGAGCTGAACCAGCCCATCGTCGACCTCCAGTGGTCTCCCGACCGAACCTACTTTATCACCGCCTGCAAGGACAAGACTGCCAAGGTACGGCTCCCCGGTCTAGTCTCGGACGCCCGCATAAATGCTGACCATCTCTAGCTTATCTCTGCCCGCGACCTCGAGGTTCTCAAGACCTACACCGCCGACACTCCCCTCAACAGCGCTACCATCACCCCCAAGAAGGACTTTGTCATCCTTGGTGGTGGTCAGGCCGCCATGGATGTCACCCGAACATCTGCTCGTCAAGGTAAATTCGAGGCCCGTTTCTACCACAAGATCTTCGAGGACGAGATCGGCCGTGTGCGTGGTCACTTCGGTCCCCTCAACACCGTCGCCGTCGATCCCACCGGCAAGAGCTACGCAAGCGGCGGAGAGGACGGCTACGTACGAGTTCACCACTTCGACAAGGGCTACTTTGACTTCAACTACGAGGTCGAGAGGGAACGGATGAACCGAATGCAGTAGCTGCGTTCTTTTCCTGTGTGCTTGCATAGTACGGCGTTGGGGGACAAACAAATCTTTTTGTTCAAAGGGCAAAAAATAAAGGCAAGATGGGATGGATACGAGAGTGTAGAGGAGAGGAAGACAAGGGCTTGTAATTCTTACCATCTCCAAGGTTTAGGCAAAGGTCGTTGAAAATTGCACGGTTGATCACGTTTCCACGACTTGGGATTGGATATACGCCATGATGGCTAGACATTCTCTTTTGTATCATGCAATCACGACCTAGGGTTCATCTTTACGCACATCCAGTTGGATATCAGGCGGTACAGGTATCTAAACATGGTTCTTCTGCTCTCAAACTCTTTTACACTCAAACCACCTACCATCCTCGCTCTCAATGCCTAGTCCCCGGGCATTGTTGGATCCGTCATGTCTCCGTTCCTTGGTACAAACTGCCATGCCGGATTCAACACATAGGTGCGTGAGAAGAGCTCATGCAAAATCCTCCCAAAAAGACAAGCCAAACGCCAAAAAGTCTATCCCCCTGACCGACCGAACCTGCCCAAGCACTCAGTGTTCTTCATTTCTCACTTCTTCCTGCCCTTCTTGCCCTTCGTTGAGCCTCCTGCGTTGGACGCTGTGGATGTGGCGCCACGCTGGATGCTCTTGAAGGGGCAGCTGAGCTATTCTTACTAGACTTGACAGACTTGACATTATCAAGCGCTTTGTTCTATGAATTCGTTAGTGGCAGAGTAATAGAGGAGGGGCTGGACATTCAGCTGTACCTTGACGCCGTTCTTTGCCTTCTTCTTGGCCGGAGCCATGCCAAGAATGCTATCCTCGTCATTCTCGTCATCGGGCTCGCGTTTCGCCTTTCCGTTTACTCCATTCGAGCCACGGGCGGGGACATCTTCGAATTCCTTCACAATAGTGGTGATCAGAGTGGTGCAGCGACGGGAAAGCTCAATGGGAGTTCGACTGAGGAAGAACCAGTCGAATCGAAAAAGAGGTGATTCCCGAATGTCGTCTCGCATCTTTTCGTAGAGGCCTTCAGTATCAATACCATACCGGTCGAGCAGGACCAGGAGGAAGCGATCCTCCTCTTCCGTGTAGACCTTCTTGTTGGTAGTCGACACCGAGTAGTTGATCTTGAGCTGCTGCAGTGGGACGCGATATTGCTGCATCTTCTTCCTAAGGAGCTTCTGGTGATGCTCGATGCGCCGAGTTCGCTCCTCACCATCCTCAATCGTTTTGATATATTTGGGATAGTCTGCAATCTCAGTGTATCGCTGCCAAAAGACCTTCGCATAGGCCCTGATTTCAGGGGCACTCTTGCTGTCAATCTCTTGAGAGATGCCTTCGTAGTCAGTTCGGCCGTATTTGCCAGACCCATTGACAAACTGCTGAAAATCACGTCGGTTCCAGTCGCCGAATCCTTGAGTGGATAGTTTCTCCTTCTCCTCACGCTCCTCCTCCGTCAGGGGAGTGGCATTATCAATCTCTTGCTGGTCAAGGGCTCTCTCAGCCTCTCGCTCTGACATATTCTCCTCGTCACCATCCGGCAGAGGAACCTTGTAACCAATTTCTTTTCGGTAAAATGCGGTTTCCCTGTCCTGGAGATCTCGTAGACGTGGCGGGTAGAACTGGTAATCATGCACTGGAACTTGCTTGGGCGCTCGGGGAGCCTTGGGCTTCGCGTCCGCCTTCGGGTTGGGATACATGGTCTGTCGGAAGTATTTGTCCATCGAGTATGACTGCTCTTTACGCTCTCGCTTGGCTGGATTGATCCAGGTCATGTTGATGTTCTTCTTTGTGTTGGCAAAGTTTTCGCCGTTCCATTCGTAGGCAGACTCTGAGGTGAATTTTTGTAGATCATCGATACCGAGCTTCTCGTATTTGGCGTTCAACTCCTTTGTTCGGTTTTCACCGCGTGAAAGAATGTCGTCGATATCGTCATCGGCAATTTCACCGTCCTTGGAAGACATGTTGCCAGTAGGCCCCTTGGACTGAAACACCTTCTCTGCGCCGTGCTGGATCATAGACAAAAGCTCATCCTTGTTGGCAGCAGCCTTAGCGGCAATCTGAGCTCGGCCTTGCTGGATGACCAGCTGGTCTAGACGAAGCTTCTGAGCAGCTCTCTCCAAGACCTTTTCTTCAATGGCATTGTCCGTCACGAACCGGTAGACGACAACTTGCTTGGTCTGGCCAATACGATGAGCTCGGTCCATGGCTTGCAGATCCGCCTGAGGGTTCCAATCACTATCGTAGAGAATGACGATATCGGCGGTCGTCAAGTTGATCCCCAGGCCACCAGCTCGGGTCGTGAGCAGGAAGATGAACTTCTCCGAACCAGGCTTGTTGTACTCATCGATAGCTGCAATTCGATCTTCATGCGCTGTGCCACCATCGATTCGACAATACTTGTACTCTCGGAAAACGCAATAATCCTCGAGGATGTCCAGCAATCGGCTCATCTGAGAAAAGATGAGGACACGGCTGCCTTGCTTCTGCAGTCTCTTAAGTAGTTTATCAAGGACAGCCATTTTGCCAGCATTGTAGACAAGATGCTCGTCGGTAGTGTAAGGAGGTCCTGGTTCGGCTCCTTCAAATAAGTAGGGGTGATTGCAGCATTTTCGGAGCTGCATCACAATATTGAGCAGTCGGGTCTTGGACTCTCGCTTGCCACCGGCTCCGTTGACCGCGTCAATATCCTTCTCGAGAATTTTCTGGTACCATTTGACCTGCATCTCCGACATGCCAAGATACACATTAACTTCCTTCTTTGGTAGTAGACTTTTTTCGACGTCGCTCTTCACTCGACGCAGCAAAAATGGGCGGAGGACCCTGTGAAGTTGTTGGACCACGGTGTCTTGGTCCCGGTCCTGGCCAGAGAACCACTGGTCAAAGGCTTCCGAGTCGCCAAAAACGTCGGGCAGCAGAAAGTTAAGAAGCGCCCACAGCTCGTGCAGGTTATTCTGCAATGGTGTACCAGTAATAAGGAGTCGGTTTCGGGATGAGAAGAGTCGAATTACTTGCGAGAGCGATGACTCTTCGTTCTTGATTCGATGGGCCTATATTATGGTCAGCATTAGGTATGTATGGATTGTGTCAAAAACATACCTCATCGATAATAATGTATTCCCAAGCAAACTTCTTCAAATGCGCTTTCTCTCGGAGCACCATCTCATAGCTTGTGATGCAAACATCAAACTTCTCATCTACCAGCCGTTCGTTGATGAGATTGTGTCGCTCCTCTTTAGCACCTTGCAAAACCAGGACGTCCACCTCCGGAGTCCACTTTGCAAACTCGCGCTTCCAGTTGTCGAGCGTAGACTTGGGCACAATAACCAGATGAGGCCCAGTGATATCAACAATATGTCGCAGGTAGCCAAGGAATGAAATCGTTTGCAGCGTCTTTCCGAGACCCATTTCATCTGCAAGAATACCAGAAATTCCATTCTCGTGAAGGGAGATCAACCAATTGAGGCCAGCAACTTGGTAGTCGCGCATGGTGCCATGGATAAAGGGGGGCGACTCCCGAAACACAGTCTCGGCAGAACCGCCGTGCTTCTCGTCTTTCAGGAGCTCAGCATCTTCTTCGGCCTCTGTGCGTCGGCGCCTCTCGCTCGTGGCACCTCCTTGCCTGCCAGCGCCCTTCTTGCCCCTCGCAGACTCAGCATTCTGTCGATCGATCTCGGTCATAATGTCGCGGATCTTAGGGTCAGGGTTCGTTTCGATGAAATGACGGAATAGATCAGTCAGGCCAAGCAAGTATCGAAATCGGCGAATTGTATCATCTTCCTGCGCAGCGACGGTCAGCATACCGGGAGTGGGAGCCGATCGAGGAGGGTGCAAACCTTAGATTCGCCAAGACGATCATGCTTCTTGCCAAAGATGCTCCGGCGAAGCTGGTTGACCTCTGTACGGCGCTTACGGCCATCTGTAGTGGGCTCCCCGGCGACACTACTGGCAGTGGTACTGGGGTTCTCAGTATCGGTGTAATCGGGAGTTTCATCGACTTCCTATAACAGGCCATCAGCAAGCGGCTCTTGCGTCGCAAATGATGAGTAAAAAGCAAATCAGTGTTTTGACTCACCATTTCCTCTGCCTGGCGGTGCTCCGGCGCGTCTGACATGGACGCGTCGGTGTCCACGGCGTTGGCTCGAGAGCGAGGCGCCATTGCGAGCCGAGTTCGAGATGAACCTCTTTACGCGACTGAAGTCGAGAGACGCGTTTGGAGATGGTTGAGGGAGAAGCGCGGGCCAATGCAAGCAGTCCCAGGCGGTGACTGTGCGTTTATGGTGGTGATTTCGACGAGGATCTGGAGTCGGGACGCGAATCACGCCGCTTCGTAACTTTGAGAATGTGTAGATGTTTTTTCGAGGGTGTAGGCGGGTAGAATCTCAAAGGGCACCTCGAAGGGGGCCAATTTGGGGCTAGTGCCACTGCGCAGGCTGACCCCTGCTCTCGATTTTACATAAAGCCGGCCCGCCCCACGATGCTGCAAGGAAGAAGGGATAATCCGACGGCTCTGCACGACGTCACTCCAAAGCCAGTTTTTGATGATTCAGAAAGGGCAAGTTGAAGGAACGGAATCTCGTCTAAAGTTTTGAGGTTTGCAAGTTGACTATTCCGGAAGATTAGTCTGAGCCTCTCTTCGATCAAACCAAAGCCAATAACTCAGACAGGCCGCGATGCAGTCTGAATAGGACGGCTCACATACCAACCAAGCTATATGGTCACGTGATAGATCAGGCCCCCCACACCTCGTGCCAACCCCTCGGTTAGTGCCGCTCAACAGGCTCTGTGCGGGTGTTGAGTGGATGACTGGGCGAATGCTCATCGTGACCCAACCCTTGGTTCATCGACGACTTGATATCCCTGGAGGCATAGCCCTTCTTGAGCGATCTGCATCCAAACTGTCTGTCTCTTCTGTATAGAGGCTTGTTCTCGTTCTTCTGTTCCGTTTATTCAGGCCTGTATCAATCCCAGGCACACCTAGCTACCAGGCCTATTCCCCTCAACTCCCAGCAAGTACCAGGTGAGGCGAATTGTCCTTTCAGGCTTGCCAGCGCTCTCTAACCACATTCCCGTAGTCGTCTCCCCTTGATATATCGAACATCTTCGCTATGGAACCAATGAGGGGCATCTCCGCCGGCATGGGCAAGCAACCCGCCCAGCAAGAATCTCCTGAGCAGCTCCTCGATGTCTTCAAGGCGGCCGCGCTATCCGTCACGAAACTCTACAAGACTTCGGCAGCCGCACAGTCGAAGGCGCGAGCCGAAGGATATCAGGACTGTCTTGATGATCTTCTAGCATTCCTGGATAAGGAGTCGATGGGCCTCGACGACGGGGAGGGTTGGAAAATTAGGAGATGGGCTACAGAAAGGCTTGATGGGCGTGAAAGCAACTCCCAAACCCTCGAGAGCGAAGACGAAATCGACAAGGCCGAAACATCCTCATCGCCCGAGCTCGCCAGGCCAAACGCTACATCCCAACAAGCAGCCCAGATGAGGACGGATTCAGCACCCCCAAGTATTCCTCCGGTCGTCGAAGAGCCAACACCGATCATCGTTCCATCACAAGACAACTTTACATTTCAGTCAGCACATCCGTACCCCAATATCGCTACTCTCGACTTGTCGGACTCGAAGCCACACGACGGCCCTTCCGTAGCGCCTACGAGACCATCCAAAACTCGGCTAAACAACCCGATAAATCGGGCATGCCCCAGGGGGCCAGGACATTTGGTTCAGAGGGCCGGAGCTAAGCGCAAACTCAACTTTGAAGAGATTTTTGACCTCGGTAGTTTGGGCGGAAAGGATCCTTTTGGCAACGGAGGGAAGCGAGGTCGGCACGCTTGATACACCAGCTACGGTCACAATTCCTTTTGGGCTTGCACACAACATATTTTATCACGGAGCAATGGGGTTCATAGACTGGATGGGATGAGGCATGTTTACAGACGGACGCATGGACTAGCATAGAGCATGGGCGGCGTTTGGAGGACGTAACGACTACATTTGGTGGGTGTCCAGGTTGATTGAGGCTTCTACATATTTGTCACCTGGCAGCAATCTGCCTACAATGAAAATGATTGTTTCATATTGCTTTTTGGAGCACAGCAGTATTATGCAAGTCAGGTAGGGTCTTACCGGCCCATCCACCTATGTTCACAGGAAACTACATCTAGATGGTAAACTTGCTGCTCGTCTACCTATGTAGTCTATGCATCCGTCGACTCTATGCAACTGGTAGAACCTAGGGTCGACAGCACCCGAAGAGTCCATGGCTACCGATGCCCAGTTCCCTCTAGCGGCTTTTTATAAAATACCTAGAGTTATCCGTAGACAATACCATAATCTCTTTTGCTCAAGCACTGCGTGCATTACTCACTGTCGCCTCACTTTATGCGGCTCTTCTCGCGTCCCCCAGATGCTCGGTTCATCCTCGGCTCTCCACATGCTCACAGCTTCAAATTGACCTGCAGGGAACCCGACCTACGGGCCTTGTTCTGCAGCTACGTACCTCAGCTTTTTGCTTCTTTGATCTTTGATCCATCATTCCATTTCTAATCTGCAGCCTTCCACTCCCTTTTTATACTCAAACCTCGTCGCCTTGCCTTTCTATTGCGCCGCGCAAGGTGCTTTCTGCAAAGTGGTATGTATTTTACGGCCGTATTGCCTGCCTCGACCCTTTCTCCGACTCGCGGCATGACATCAAGGGCGGCGCGCGTGTGCTTGACGTTTCACGCCCCTTGTTTGCGACAAGGCAACATTCCGCTAACTCGACTTCACCAGAACCTTTCCCTCGAGGCGTATTTCTAGGCCAAACACCATCTTTTTTATTTTCATCATGTCGGACTCGGGCAAGCCAGAGGAAAACCCCACGGGCGAGCACGAGCCAGGGACCGAGATGACTGCGACCGAGGAGGTGCGTGAGGCGCGCAAAGAGGTGGATTGAAGAAGGAACTGACAGAGGCGCCCTTAGGAAGAGATCACTGCCATGAAGCGCCGGGTGGCAGAGATGGAAGAGGAGGCTAAGAAGCTTCGCGAAATGCAGGCTACTCTGGAGCAGCAGTCTGCGGACCTCGCGGACGACAAGGAGTCTGTCGATGCGCGCAGCATCTTTGTTGGCAACGTTGACTACTCGGCCTCGCCCGAGGAGATTCAGGCTCACTTCCAGAGCTGTGGCTCAATCAACCGGGTCACTATCCTACTTGACAAGTTTACGGGTCAACCGAAGGGGTATGTCGACAGCGCACCCCTGGGCGCAATGATCACTTTTTGGTGCCAACCATTGCTAACATGTGATACTTCAGCTATGCATATGTCGAATTCACCGAGCCCAGCCTGGTCGCTCAGGCCCTCGTCCTCAACGAGAGTGTTTTCAAGGGTCGCAACATCAAGGTGACACCCAAGCGCACCAACATCCCCGGCATGAGCCGCGGACGCGGCCGTGGAGGATACCGCGGAGGTCGGGGATTTCAGGGCAGAGGCAACTTTTCTCGGGGAGGCGGATACCGTGGTGGCTATCGAGGCCGCGGTCGGGGTTACGCTCCCTACTAGAAGCAGGGAGGCGTGTTTCCCATGGGACCAACTCAGCGATCTGGGCAACCTAGGCCTTTTGAGATTGAGATCGAGGAGTCCCATGGACTTGATAACAACCATGTTTCGCCTGGTTATGTCGGCCTTTGACTGTTCTCCGCTATTCTTTTTCCTTTGTAAGTTTCAGGGATCCGGCTGCGGCAAGGAGAAGGGCGCGTCTCTGGTAGAGGCAAGATGATGTATAATATGGATCGTATCGGAAGGATGAAGAGTGATAAAAATAGCCAACACGCCGAGGGACGGATAGGAGTTTTCGGTCTTGACTTATTCTAGTACACACGGGCAGATTCCCGCCATGAATTCAGATATTGAATACCAAGGTCTGGTTTGTTTGTGATGGTGACATTTTACTGCGACCACGCGTTTGCAGGCTGTGGTGACAGCCACATCCGCGCTGAGTGGGTTGGGTTACCGAGAGGCATAAGCCAAGCGCAGTCTGTTTGAGGATGGTGACACTTTTGCCACGCGTTCGCTTCCAGAGCTGATTGATCAGTGAGGCCGCCCGTTTGACGCCCCCACATCCGTCCTTGCCGGCCCCCGGCGAGGTGGACAATGCCATGAGCACTCTAATGCTGGGTGACAAATCTGGCATCAGGAGAGGGCTAATCATGGCAGAATATCTGTCATCCACAATGACATGGGGTTCTGGGCGAGCCAAGTACATGACGGACGGTAGCTTTCAGGATAGTCCGAGCATCCACGACCTTACCCTAGATGTCAGTGCTGCTTCTAGGTCCAAGTGGATGAGTGTGGCCGGCATGCGGAAGATGTAGCTATGGCTCATGGTCGCTCACCAGTCAACGGGGTTTGTGTTTACACTGACAATTTGTCTCTAGATGCGGTTGATCGGCCAGCGCTTGATGAACCAATGCTGCTCATAGCTGTCAATGTCAACCCAGAATATTGGAACCTGGGCCGACCAATACCCACATCGCCAAAGCTTGAATACCCAGTTACACTAGACGACACAAACTCAGCGTGTTTGCAATACATGCCCCATGTAACTGCTCACCAACAAATCCACCGAACGGGGGATCAACTACCCCTGCTTACTGCCAACTCCAAATCGTCCTAAACAGGCGATCGGAACCTGTGGCGTCGACGCAATTGACGAGACATTGTTGACGTCTCGGGGTGGCTCAGCTCCATGCACGCATGCGAGCAAGCAAGCCACTAGATGTTGCCGATCTACGAAAGAGACGACGTCCCGAGTGCGAGCACAGTCTCAGCTTGAGTGATGGATGTAATTTTAGATATGTGACAAGGAAGCGATATCGTCGAAACCTTGATCTCCCGCTGGGAAATTCCGGTATGAGCTGGGTTTCACCCTCATCATCCTCCACCTTGGGCTTCTGCGCGTCTGGGCAGCCCGTTATGTCCTTGTTGTTAGGTCCCAAGTGGAAGCCAGGAGCAAATAAGGCCACACAGGGCATATCAGCCAAGCGCCTTGTCTCCCTGGCCAAGCGCCGGACGATCCTCCGTGGTGGACTGGCAGACTGGGCGCCTGTCGAGAGCCTGTGCCGGCGAGCCGTATGGCGCAGGTCAATCACCTCAGAGTTCTTTGTCCGTCCGTACCGTATCTGTTGCGTATGCCTGCCCGCGCATGGCTAAAGGTACCCAGGCACTTAGCAGTCATACCTCAGTGTGGCTCATTGCTGTATTCGCCATCTTCACCGTCACCGCGGCCCGTAATCACTGGGAGCATGCCCGTAGAAGTGTTATTCATAAGCATTATCTTTGGATTTCCTCATCCATGGCCAGCTGAAGCTGGCAGGTGCTCGAAACCGAGGCTGGAGCGTGTGTCATCTGAGGCTGGGCCTGGTGCGCCCACAGAAGAAGTACAGTTCGATTCGAGCCCAAGTACCTTTCAGGGATGGTGAATGCATGCCTCCAGGCTCCCCTCCCGCTCTCTGCCATCCTCATCCCTCTGGTTTTGCAGCTATTGGGCAACTGGACGAGACGCTCAACAACGATCCAAGACGAGTGGAGGGGCAGAGGAACCTTGGACAGGAACCTTTGGTAACCACTAATCTCGGGTCGTCTAGGCCTTGTGGTCCACTAAAAGACCCGGCAGCCCGCCCAGGGCAGGCTGTATCCTCTGAGCTGCCTGTATCTGCCCCCTGCTGGGCACCGTTCTGGCGGACGCCTTGCTAACCTCCAGGTACCTTTCCTTCCATCCCACCACCACATGCACCGCTAAGAACTATCCCCGTCTTGTCCAAGGCTCCAAGGCTCCTCCCCCCATGCCATCCACTGTCCTCCCGTCCTCCCATCATCATCAACACCAACCAACGACGCAAATACCCATTTACCAGCCCACTCGTGGCGATCTGGGCAATTTTCGCAACCACCCCTCCAACTGTCCGCTCCTTTCCTTCTTCTCCCACGACCAACTTGCACCTCTCGCTATCGCGCCTCGCCCTCGCCAGAACACTTCGTCTTTTTGACGTCTCGTCGCGTGTCTGTCCGTCTGTCTATCTTCCCGTTCCGGCCGCCGCCTCCTCGCTTTGGAAGCGGGGAGTCCGTGTCTGGTCTTTTGGCCCGCCGCCGCCCGTGCACAGCCTCAACCTCCCCCATTGCCCCAACTCCAGCGTCGTCAACTTTCTCCAGCCGAATCCTTCGAGTCGATCCCGTCCTTCAAGCGCCCGTCCCTGATAAGGCTTCGACTGCGCGCCCTGGCTCTGGCCTTTAGGATATCCATCAGTTCGTTGTCGTTGTCGTGACTTAGTCCCTCGCTGCTCTGCGCAAGAGGTGACACCATGACCAGTCGCACCGATTCCGGGCTGCCCAAGTAAGTTCATCTCAAGCGGTCCATCCCTCACATCGCGCTCCCGCGCCTGTTCCATGACATGCTATCTCTACAGTCTCCTCACGATGCATGTGCTGATGATTCTATAGTAGGCCCAACCTTCGGGTTACGAGTGAGTCCCCGGTGTTGCTCTACCCCTCCGTCCGAGTTCCTCTGTTGACATCATCCCAGTTATCGCCGCGGATGGCCTGTACAAGAGGGATGTTTTCCGTACGTATCGCCATGGTAAACTGCAGATCTGGCTCCTTGTTGACACTCATCAGGCTTTCCCGACCCCTTCGCTGTTGCTACCATCAATGGCGAGCAGACCAAGACGACGACTGTCAGCAAGAGGACCCTGAATCCGTACTGGAACGAGAGCTTTGACTTGTAACGTGCCCCGCCACCTCAAACGCAGGATTCACTCAAACTCACATTCAATAGCCGCACCAACGAAGATGGAATCTTGGCGGTTCAAGTCTTTGACCAAAAAAAGTTCAAGAAGAAGGACCAAGGCTTCCTAGGTGTTATCAATATCCGAGTCGGAGATGTTATGCCCGAGCTGAGTGCGGATGCTGATGGTCAGTTGACTTGTGCCACCTCCCCGGAAACGTGAAGACCCTGCTGACATAGCCATGCGCCTTCCAGACCAGATGCTTACACGAGACCTGAAGAAGTCGACCGATAACCTTGTTGTTCATGGCAAACTCATCATCAACCTCTCTTGTAACCTCAGCGCACCCGCTCGCGGCGGCCAAGCATCGACAGCTCGACCATCGCTCGGCGCTGGTCCTTCGAACCTCTCCTCCCTCTCTGCTCCCCCCTCAGATAACCGCCCTGGATCATCCATGTCGGGACCAAACGGTGCTGGCGGCTCGCAGGTCAACCTGCCGCACCGCCCTTCAAGCATTAACTCGGTTGGAGGTGCCAGCGCCCCTGGAGCGAACGCCCCTGGACAAACCCGTCAGACCAACCAGTTCAGTTCGTTCGAGGATGCCCAAGGCCGCCTGCCTGCCGGTTGGGAACGCCGCGAAGATAACCTGGGCCGCACATACTACGTCGACCACAATACCCGAACTACGAGCTGGAATCGTCCAACCGCGACTGGCGCCCAGGAACAGCGAAGCGACAGAGAAGCAGCCACCCAAGTTGAGCGACAGAGACACCAGAACCGTACACTGCCCGAAGACCGAACTGGCTCGAACTCGCCAACACTCCATGCGCAACAGCCGCAGCAGCAAGCATCCCCAACTGCCAGCAGTGGTGGTGCGGTGATGCACACCGGAGCGACGAGTCCAGGTTCAGGTGAGCTGCCGGGTGGTTGGGAACAGCGATGGACTCCCGAAGGTCGTCCTTACTTTGTTGACCACAACACTCGAACAACCACATGGGTCGATCCTCGTCGCCAGCAGTATATCCGCATGTACGGCGGCCAAAACAACGCCAACGGGCAGATCCAGCAGCAACCCGTTTCACAACTTGGCCCCCTTCCCAGTGGTTGGGAGATGCGTCTTACAAACACAGCCCGTGTCTACTTTGTCGACCACAACACCAAGACAACAACCTGGGACGACCCCCGGCTCCCGTCGTCACTTGACCAGAATGTTCCCCAATACAAGCGAGACTTCCGACGAAAGCTCATCTACTTCCGTTCTCAACCTGCCATGCGCATCCTCAGCGGACAATGCCACATCAAAGTGCGACGATCTCATATCTTTGAGGACTCTTTTGCAGAGATTACTCGCCAATCGGCTACAGACTTGAAGAAGCGACTAATGATCAAGTTCGATGGTGAGGATGGTCTGGATTATGGTGGTCTCTCACGAGAGTTTTTCTTCCTGCTCTCTCACGAAATGTTCAACCCCTTCTACTGTCTCTTCGAATACTCCGCCCACGATAACTACACCCTTCAGATCAACCCTCACTCCGGAATCAACCCAGAGCATCTCAACTATTTCAAGTTCATCGGACGTGTGGTGGGCTTGGCTATCTTCCACAGACGATTCTTGGATGCGTTCTTCATCGGCGCTCTGTACAAGATGATGCTTGGCAAGGCAGTTGCTTTGGCGGATATGGAGGGTGTGGATGCCGACTTTCACCGATCGTTGCAGTGGATGTTGGATAACGACATTTCGGGCGGAATTCTAGAGCAGACCTTCTCGACCGAGGACGAGCGTTTCGGAGTCATGACAACGGAGGACCTTATTCCCAATGGCCGAAACATTGAGGTGACCAACGAGAACAAGAAGGAGTATGTTGACCTCATGGTCAAGTGGCGTATCGAGAAGCGCATTGCGGAGCAGTTCCAGGCTTTCAAGGAGGGCTTCCAAGAGCTTATCCCTCAGGACCTTATCAACGTCTTTGATGAGCGTGAGCTTGAGCTTCTCATTGGAGGTATCGCCGAGATCGACGTCGATGACTGGAAGAAGCATACCGATTACAGAGGATATACCGAGTCCGACGAGGTTGTCCAGAACTTCTGGGCAACAGTGCGGTCGTGGGATGGAGAGCAGAAGTCTCGACTACTGCAGTTCACGACAGGCACCTCTCGAATCCCTGTGAACGGATTCAAGGATCTTCAGGGCAGTGATGGCCCACGACGATTTACGATTGAAAAGGCAGGAGAGATTACCAACCTACCCAAGGCACACACATGGTGAGTTGAACTTGACATTACGATGCACAAACTGGACTAACAACCCTTCACAGCTTCAACCGACTCGATTTGCCACCTTACAAGAGTCTAGAAATGCTTCAACAGAAGCTTACAATTGCCGTTGAGGAGACTATGGGCTTTGGCCAGGAGTAGACGACAAAGGCACCACTCTTAGCGGGGACATTGGACTGGAATCGTTTCAACTGTACGCGATAGCTGTGGCTTGGCCTTGGAGACGGCGACATCTCTTCTCTGCCCCTTCCTCTCGCTAACACACATGCACGCTGTTTTGGGTATTTGCTTTGGTTCAAAGAGTGGACAGACCTGGGTCGTTTGGCGCTGGCGGATTAATTGACGTTCAACATGCGATGCAACACCTATTTCTCTCTCTGCCAATTCAACGTATAGAACCAGGAACGGGATCTAAGGCTCGTCGCCAGAACGGACGGATGGACGTGCCTCGTCAGGTGTGTTTTGTGGGAAGCTTTAGCGGATATCGTGGAATTATTGCTCTACGACCTGATCGAGGTACAACGCCGAGCTTGGCGGGGTTAGGGATGTGATCCTTCTTGATATCTCGGCGGCAAAAAACATGGTCTGCGCCTACTTATGTATTACGTACGATGTCGGCGGAAGTGACGGAGCCAGTGGTTCTGGACTGGGGGGAATGATAGGGTTACAGCGCTTACTTTCAACATTTACCACATATATACACATCACTTTCACTACCTGCGTGCATCACTTATCTTCATGTGGTGAAATCTCCTTCATTGATTGGTGTCGTTGTGATTGATTAATGTGGCAATCAAGTCTGATTTGACTGCGATGGAAAGTGGTTGGCCCATGCAAAATTGAGCTTGATGCTGAAGCTGTTCATCGGCTTACCTCTCAAGCGGCTCATAATGGATAGAATTGACAAGCCAGACACGCAATCATTCCCACCGCAATAACCGCATATAAGCAAGTTTAGAGCAACTGAGTGGTGTTGTACAGAATTGCAATTCCCTCTACCATTCTACCGGCGAGAACCTCCCCAGTATGTGCACCCGGTGATGACAAAAGAAAGACGTCTTTCGTGCGCCCATTCTCATTCCAAGGCCTCTTCGATTTCTCTCTCGGGCCAACCCAACCAAAATTCATCCTTGTGTCGACGATACGGCCTGTATCGGCATCTTCCCAAGTCCCTTGCCACATCCCAACAGCATAGCCTTCTTTCCCTTTGCCTCTCATTCCGTCCCCCCAAATCAGAAGAACAGGTGACTTATCCCTCCACTCTCCAACTCTTCATCGTCTGTACCACATGCGGGTGATCTTGGTGTTCCGCATCTTGCGCTGGAGCTGAAAAATGCCGTACATGAGGGCCTCGCTGGTGGGGGGGCATCCAGGGACGTACACATCGACGGGCACGATGCGGTCGCAACCACGGACGACACTGTAGCTGTAGTGGGAGTAGCGTCCGCCGTTGGCACACGAGC